>CATNWA010003064.1:0-19621 GCA_951230385.1 Staurois parvus | reverse complement strand
AAAAAAGGTATGTCAGAGTTCCTCTATTTTCAGTTCCCCCACAGCTTTTCATTTTCAGGGGTTGAAATACTGTATCCAAAATGGAAATAATGATACAAATTGTATCTATTATTTTCCTTTTAGGATACAGAGTTTAAACCCGCTTACATGTGAAGAAGTGTAAGAACTGCCCAAAATGGGGAACTCTGCACATACACTTTTTCCCGGGCTTGGAATTATTCTTTTTTCATCCTATTTCTTCTTCTTCTTCTTCTTTTTTCTTCTTTTCTTCACCCATCCCTGTCAGAAATAGCGGAGCTCACTGCAGGGACACTTTTGCCGGCTGATCGGGAAATGTTCGATTCGCGCACCCGAAGTAGGCAAAATTTCGGTTTCGACACGAATCGAATATTTCCTGAAATTCGACTCGAATTCCGGTTCGCCTAGTTCGATTCGCTCATCTCTAGTTGCAACATTGTATCTATTTGTTTCCATTTAGGATACAGATGTTTTTATTCGGAAACAAATAGATACAATGTTGCAACCGCTGTAAATGTCAAGGAACTGTCAGAGAAATAGCGGAGCTCTCTGCAGGGACACTTTTTGCCGCTTCTTCTACTTCTTCTACTACTTCTTCCTCTTCATCATCATCATCCTCTTCTTCTACTTCTACTACTTCTTCCTCTTCATCATCATCATCCTCTTCTTCTACTTCTTCTTCCTCTTCATCATCATCATCCTCTTCTTTTACTTCTACTACTTCTTCCTCTTCATCATCATCATCCTCTTCTTCTTCTTCTACTTCTTCTTCTCTTCATCATCACCCTCTTCTTCTACTTCTTCCTCTTCATCATCTTCATCCTCTTCTTCTTCTACTTCTCCTTCCTCTTCTTCATCATCATCATCCTCTTCTTCTTCTTTTTCTTCATCATCATCCTCTTCTTCTTCTTTTTCTTCATCATCCTCTTCTTCCTCCTCTTCATCATCATCATCATCCTCTTCTTCTACTTCTTCTACTACTTCTTCCTCTTCATCATCATCACCATCCTCTTCTTCTACTTCTACTACTTCTTCCTCTTCATCATTATCATCCTCTTCTTCTACTTCTTCTTCCTCTTCATCATCATCATCTGCTTCTTCTACTACTTCTTCCTCATCATCATCATCATCCTCTTCTTCTTCTACTTCTTCTTCCTCTTCATCATCATCCTCTTCTTCTTCTACTTCTTCCTCATCTTCATCCTCTTCTTCTTCTTCTACTACTTCTCCTTCCTCTTCATCATCATCATCCTCTCTCTGCTACTTCTACTTCTTCCTCTTCATCATCATCATCATCCTCTTCTTCTTCTACTACCTCTTCCTCTTCATCATCTTCATCCTTCTTCTTCTTCTTCTACTTCTTCTTCCTCTCCATCATCATCATCCTCTTCTTCTACTTCTTCTTCCTCTTCATCATCATCATCATCATCATCATCTTCTTCTTCCTCTTCATCATCATCATCCTCTTCTTCTTCTTCTTCTTCTACTTCTTCTTCCTCTTCATCATCATCATCTCTTCTTCTTCTACTTCTTCTTCCTCTTCATCATCATCATCCTCTTCTTCTTCTACTTCTTCTTCCTCTTCATCATCATCATCATCCTCTTCGTCTTCCTCTTCATCATCATCATCATCCTCTTCTTCTACTTCTTCTTCCTCTTCATCATCCTCTTCTTCTTCTTCTACTTCTTCTTCCTCTTCATCATCGTCCTCTTCTTCTTCTTCTACTTCTTCCTCTTCATCATCATCATCCTCTTCTTCTTCCTCTTCATCATCATCATCCTCTTCTTCTTCTTCTTCTACTTCTTCTTCCTCTTCATCATCTTCATCCTCTTCTTCTTTTTGTCTTCCTCTTGCAGGTCACTGCTCATGCGCAGATTTTTTATCGGTAAAAAATCGGCCGATTTGCCCATTATTGCCGCGAAAATCGGCCGATCGTCAAAATCGGTCGATTTTTTTCCAACTTTACCGAAAAAAAAAAATGGCCAAAATACCGAAAAAACGGCCGACCAAATCGCCCACTAACGATCCGAAAATCGGCCGATTTTATTTTCGGCCGAAATATCGGCCGATTTTCGACCCATCTATGGCCTGCATAAGTTCATGTCCGTCAGGAACTCTATTTAAGGGCCTGGTAGCCCATGTTTATTAAAAAGGCAAAAAACAAAAGTCCAACATAAGCTTTCCCATACAGGGGTTCTTTTCCAGTAAATACAAATGAAAAATACCAAGCCTCCTGGCTACTCCTCATTGGTACTGCTGGACAGCAGTACCTCTGCTGGTATGGGTCTCCCAGACCACTGGCTATTCCCGGCACACAGCGTTGGACTTTTTTAATGCATACAGTCTCAGTCCTTTAACACACACAACACTGAGCCCTTTTGATGCACACCACATCTTTCTCACGCAGACTCTCAATGGCAGCCACTGCTCCAACTGCACTCCACTCCCCCTGCAAATCTCAGCAGACCACCATTATAAAGGCTGTGAGCACCTGGGCCCACACCCTGCTGGTCGACTATAAAACGTGGACACTGCATTGGAGATTTCTTCCCTCCCAAGAGCCCCATCCAGAAATATCAAAATTTGGAGAAACCAGCAACAGCAGTTTTCTCCACACAAAATCTACACTTTGCACTCCGCACATGTGCAAACCCTGTGCCCATTTCCTGACCATCTCTACCCATTTTCATCATGTGACAGGGCCCTGCACTGTTACAAAGTGTACACATTCCAATGGCTTTAGTATCTGTTGTGTTTGTTACTCAGTTCTGCATTGTTATGGCTATGTAAAAACATCAGGGGTTGCAGCAACCATTATGTATAAAAAAAAATTTCAAGTTGAAAAGTTAACAAATGTATTACATTTACAAATGATCTGATGTCAAACTATGATGTCACTGAAACTGTCTGGGAGAGTCTTAAGCTGGCTAGACATTAGTAGATTTTCAAACAAACAAGCAAACATGCATCTGGCAATTCTTTGTACATTTTATGACTGATGAATGCTGTTCAAAAGTACTTCAAAATTCTGTTTGCTTTTAATATTCAATTTTGGCATGAATATAACTTCTGGGATGAATACCCCATTCACTGCTAGAAATTCTTAAGCTAGAGAAAAAATTTTCTATCTTGCTCGAAAAATGTTGCAGTTTTTTTTTTTTAAAGATTGCTATATATTAGTTTTTTTTTTTTTCAATATTTCGGGTGTATTCATTATTCATATTTTAAAACTATTCAATATTTTTGGAACAGAATAAATATAATGCAAAATTCAGCGGCACCACATTTTTCAAACTAAAGAATTGCATTAGACTGTGCAACTTAATTGACTGTCAGTGAAAATTACAAATTCTAATAAATCACAAACTTACTCAAATCCGAATTATTGAACAAATTTGAAAATTTTATTAATCTCCCTATGGGCCCAAACTACTATTGTATCATGTGACGTCTTCTGAATGAAATGAGTGCATGCATTAATTTGTTATAACTTTTTTTTTTAGATTTGTTGAGATTTGTTACTATGTCCATTCGGATATTTGTGTACATCTGAATCTCCAAAATCACATTTTTGTCCGAAAATCGATTTGTTACAAAATGCACGTCAAATAGAGCTGGACCAGTGTTTAGGACTTGAAGAAGTCTGCATTCCAGGCATTCAACCCTGGGTGCAAATGGCCCTAAATTGTTAGTACCACTCAGTACAGCATCCAGCCCTGTCCAGCCACAGCAAATTGTATTTTTATATGTACTTTATTTAAGGTGACTATATTACAGGGTTTATAATACAACAGATAAGGAGAGGGCAATATTCTACAGTTTGATTGTGCAATCCTGAACTCGGTTCCAGGTATGAGAGGCAGACTGATGGTATGTATGGTAAGTCTGATGATTGATATGTGTATTTTAATTCTCTATGAGCCACAGCCGATTTCAGCTTCTCATAGAACCTTTGCAGGCTGCTGGCAGCAGGGCCTTCTGCTCACATGAAAATGCTGGAATATGAGGCACAGCAATAGATAAATGGCCAGTTTGCATTAGGCCTAAGAACTGTGAAACCAGATTGATCCATGAAATTATCTGACTGGGTTTGTAAGTTTTGACACTCCTCTGGATCGAGGATTACCACAGTAGTAAACTGCAAAAAAAATTGTGCCTCTGCAGAATAATTTCATAGTGTGCTAGTATGCATCACAAACTTACCTAAAGGCTACCCATATGGAAGAAAAATATATTTGAAAATATACTAAAAAAATATTATTCCCAAATATATTGACATATATTTGAAATACTAATTGAATATGGCCAACTAATTTTGACCATATTCAATGCATTTCAAATTATATTTCAATAAATAAATAAAATAAATAAATAAAAAATATATATGTTGAAATGCATTTTTATTACAAAATATATGAAAAATATTTTTAAAAATACATTTCAAATATACTGTATGTCTTTAAAAATACAAATCTACATTTTTGGAATGCATTTACAAATATATGTAAAAATATATGTTAAAATGACTTTTTTGTATGTTAAAAAAAATCTGAAGAATATATTTAAAAAAATAAAATATATTTTAAAAATATATTCTTCAGATTTTTTTTTAACATACAAAAAAGTCATTTTAACAAAGACATACAGTATATGTGAAAATGTATTTTTAAAAATATTTATCATATATTTTGTAATAACGCATTTCAACATACAGTGTGTGTGTATATATATATATATATATATATATAATATATATATATATATATGAACATGGCCAAAATTGTAGTATTTCAAATATGTCAATATATTTGGGAAGAATATTTTTAAAATATATTTCAAATATATTTTTCTTCCATGTGGGTAAGTTCACCTTTGGAAACATGTTACATGTTCCACTCATTTTTAGGGTGGAACATGTTCCAGCTCCTGCAGCCTCTTCCCGATCCCCTTTCTCATTGTGACAGCAGGCTTGGGATCTTCTCCCTCTACCCGCTGTCACAATTTGAAAAGAGAGTGGAGCCCCGCACGACTGCATCATTTACAGAGTTCTGTGAACAAATGAACTACAAGTACCGACAGCTTTTGAACTACCAGGTCGCTAGTGAGCACTCTAGTACTTCATTGAGTCTTCCTGTCATTCAGTATGAGGTATAAGCAGACAACTACACTGACAGTCTGCAGGAGCCTAACTCTGGAACCGTGATCTGCAGTCTGCTGTTCCAAAAAAAATAAATAATAATTGCACAGGACATTTTAACAGGAAAAAAATTGTGCATTTACTATTTTTTTTATTTTAGAAAGGTGAACTTAGCCTTTAAAACAAAGCCCTCCAGTGGCATGCTGTCACCACTGAAAGGGCTTCCATCTTCACCTGGTCTTCCTTCCTGGTTCGTGGGTTCCGAATGGCTGAAGCATGATGATGCGCATGCATGTGGGAGTCACGGACACAGCACACCTCCTTCAATGGATGACATGTGGTCCATTGAGAACGCAGTGTGCATGCGCCTGTGACATCGGCTGCTTCTAAAGTAAATATCTCCTAAATGGTGCACGTTTATGAGATATGTATACAGTACCTACAGGTAAGCCCTATTATAGACTTACCTGTTGGTATAAATAAAAAAGCTGACTTTACTACCACTTTAAGGTAGTACAGCCAGGTAGTACAGCCAGTGAGAAGGGAGGGGGGGTAGGGGTGAGTCAACAGACACACAGAGCGAGGCTCAGGAGCAAGCAGGCATGAATGCCCGAATAACAATTGCTTGCTATGGGGGCACTCAGCAGGGGGGGAGAAGCCATGAGCGCCAACAGGGAACCTGAGAAAAAGAAGATCGAGGCTGTTCTGTGCAAAACCATAGTACAGAGCAGGCAAGTATAACATGTTTTTTATTTTTTTTTAAAAAAAAGGGTTTACATTCACTCTAAATGTTTTCTGTAAATAATAAGGAATACAATTTGCGCTTATTTACTCTATTGCTTCCAAACTGCAAAGCAGAGCTTAACAATCAAAATAGTGAACCCTGTGTGTGTGTGTTCTTTTTTTTTTTTTTAACCAGCGAAGCAAAAATCATTCGTTTAAATCGTTGAAGTCCACTTTAAGTCCACTTAAAACCACTTTAATATTTGTCAATTCATGTCTACTCTTTAATGTATTGTCACATACAGTTAATTGTTTTTGTGGTTATGTTTAGGTGCAAAACAGACTGCACAGCTTCTGTATGTAAGTATTAAAAACATTTTTAAAGGTCTAACAAGTAATTATACCCTGCAAATAGTGTTTTATAAATGTCTTAAAACAATTAATGAAGTAATGTATATTGTTGTATTTTCCCCTAATTTATTTACTGTACTACTTTTCTACTTCCTTATTAAAAGGACTATCACGTTTATTTGTTTCAACTTATTTAATTAATGTATCAATTTGCAGATGTGCAAATCACAGGTCTAATCTTCTGGTCTTGCGTTGGCATAGTTATGATCATTATAGGTAAGTGTGTAATGAAAAACAAAGATTTATGAGCTAGAGTTCACTATTATTTCTCCCTGGTGATTAAATGTGGTAAGAAATAAACAACACATAATACCCAGCACAAGGACAGTGGGGATATTTCATTTATTTATTTATTTCAGGTACTTATATAGTGCCATCAATTTACGCAGCGCTTTACATATGTATTGTTCATTCACATCAGTCCTTAACCCTCAAGGGGTGTACAATCTAAGGTACCTAACTTACATTCATACATACACATACTAGGGCCAATTTAGACAGGATCCAATTAACCTACCAGCATGTCTTTTTGAGTGTGGGAGGAAACCGGAGCACCCGGAGGAAACCCCTGCAGGCTGGGATTCGAACCAACGACCCTAGTACTGCCGGGCAGAAGTGCTAACCATGATGACTGTTGGTGGCAATATCCTTGTGATTTGAACTGTTTGACTGCGTTAGCCTATAATGAACTTGAGCCAGTGCCATGTAATCCACTATCACATAAAGTGCTCATCAGCATGCCTGAACCATGAGTACTCTGTAGCAATGGCAATATATTAATGTGACAGAATGTCCAGTTGCAAGAAATGTCCAAAAATGCACTTTATTAGATCATAACAATTAGAGTAAAGAAAAAAAGTCCACAGTTCATAAAGAACTCCAGACTGTAATAACAATGTTATACAAATGTTAACACGCTTACTATGGTTTCTGCGGTGTGCAGCAATTAGGTAGCATCTCTTTCACGGTGGGACTGTAAATGGAATACACTCCTGTAAATAACCCGACCAGCGGGTATGGCAAGGTCCATAATCCAAAGTAAAGATGGATGTGATGGGATGTGGCTGCAAACAACCCAGCAGGGACACTGGAAGTGCAGCATCGGACAGGAAGTGTGTCACTGATAGACAGGAATTGCATCACTGATGGACAAGAAGTTCTCAGGTGGCCATTTTGCCAAATTCCTCAATGCCAGTAAGCATGGGGTCTCCAAGCTGCCATGTTTCCAGGCATTGCCTCTTTTTCAAATCTTGGAGGGGGAGACATTAGGGTTCAATAAATAGTGTGGGTGGCCCTGGAGTGTGGGAACAAGCCATTTGTCTCTCTGCAGACCATGGCCACCACATTACTGGAGCCCAAAAAAACTACAATACAGAAAACAGCATTAAATATTCATAAAACAACCCTGTGCATTAAACAACCCATAAAACAACCGCTGCTCAATTGCTGTGTTTCTGTGGTAATAAGTGAGTAGGTCCTTTTATTTTTCCATGTTTTTAAACTGGGGAATCAGCAACCAGTAGATCTCGGTCAGCTGACTGGTGGGTCACAGTCAGGGCTTGATGATCCACCATCCCAGAACATCAAACAGAGTGCAATGCAGAGGGACTACTTGTAAAGTTGGAGCTGTAGTAGGTAGCAAGAGCCGCATGAGCCAATGCCTCCTCTGTAGTGCCGGCTCCTACGCCCTGTCCTGGTATGTGGGTGTAGCACCTGCCAAGCATGACCCAGCACCCGCTCTGCAAATGCCCTGCAGTACAGCAAACAAGGGGTTAAAGCAGGCAGCGTTGTGTTGCTTTCTCCTCACCTATTTTAACCCCTTGGACCCTGCAGAAGCATGCAGTTACAGGGTGTAGCAATCGTGCACACAAAGATGGGTCTGAACCTTCATTTTGACAAAGGACCATCCAGCTTGTGCAATTATCTCTCTCTCCCTCTGTGAGGGACCGCCTAGAGGCACCACTAGCACTCCACCGGTCAGGCGTGCCCAGAGCGCGGAGTCTAAGCCCCAAGGTACTTGTTCACCAGAGCCCCTGATGGTGGGGATGGACTTGGAGTACCCCTAGACCAGGTCGCAACTACTGAGCACACCTGTCAGTGGTAGGGGTGTTCGCCAGGGGCTCCAACCAGGGAGAGCCAGATGTGAGGAGGTCGGGTGACCCCGATGGGATGGATGGATGGCTGAGCAAGTGCGAAGTCAGATGGGCCGAGTTGGTAACGTAGAGGACGGTATGGTACAAGGGAGCGGACAGAGAATCATCGGGTCACACGCCAGGTCAGCAACAGCAGGTCAGATCTAATGAGGGGCATTCAGAAGAGAGGTCAGGCAAAGCAAGGGTCTGGGCAGGAGAAATCAGCAGGTCAAGAGCAATCCGGGTCAAATAACTTACTAGGAACAGGTTCAGATTCGCAGGATACAGGTAGGACCAGAAGGCACTGAATGACAGCTCAGGGCCATTTAAATATCCCGCCCTGCGCTGCCATTGGTGCCCAGCGGGCGGCCCGCGGCTTCTACTGCGCATGCGCGAACTCGAACGCCGCGGCCGGCCCGGACCTAGTGCCCGTGTCCCTGCACAGGGCGGTGCACTGCGCCTGCGCCGGGACCATCGCGGCGGGGATCGAGGAGATCCCTGACACCCTCTTTCCTCATCCCCCTTCCTCTCTGTTGAGTGACATGTGGTCTGAGTGTGTTTGCAGAGGTCACAGGCAGCCAACGCACAGCAGGAGAGCTCCAGAGCTATAGAACCCCCAACGGAGCTGGGGCCTAGCTGTCTAATAGCTGTGCAATCTGGGATATCGTAAAAGTGTAAACCAAGTCCCTCACTGAACTTCAAAAGACCTTCCAAGGGATCGTAAAAACAGACTTACTTTTACAAACTCACTTTTTCATATAAGTTGATATCTTCATGTAGGACATAATTACCAAAAAATGGAGCCCATATTCGGATTGCTCAATTTTAGACCATTCTCCTGGTATGATGCACCCCTTATCTGACACATGTAAGAGCAGAAAATTGTATCTCCTGAACCATTCAAGTAAATGTCATATTTCATATGTAGATATTCAGCAGGCAATTCTGCGTATTAATCTACCCGTGGGTGGAATGTTACATATACCTAGGAAATGTTATGGGCCATAATATAAACTAAAAGGGATTTTTGTTCTAGCTGGGGTCTCCGCCCCAACACCCCTCCCCAAATGAGGCAATTGGCTCTCTGCTGTAAGGAGACACCCTGCTGAGATCCTAGAAAAAGACTGTTATGCTTGGAGTAGTGTGTGAGAGAGAAGAGTCTCCTGTCTTAACATTGAAACTGACAGTAGAAACAAGAAATCCTTTTGACTTATGAAACTTGAAGCTGCTTAAACCAAGGCTGACTGGCAAGTACTTTAACCCTCTAAACTCCTTTCTGTTATCTCTTTGCTGTGCTATTGTTCTCTGTATATATATATATATATATATATATATATATATATATATTGGTTACATCTTTTTCTGTAAATATTTTTTTATTGCACCCTCTTGACATTTTAGTAAAAAATCTTACTTTCTGAAAGTGTTGAACTGTTTCTAACGCCTTTAATGCAAACTACGAATTCCTGCCGCTGAAGAGCGCTACTGTGTGTGTTTAACCCTCTGTATAACCTGCCTGCGGTGACAGTGGTATACAGACGATTATTTCAACCATCATAGTGTTATTGCTGATATTGCCGAGTTTCCTCTTTCTCTGTACAAAAAGGAGGTGGTGGCAGTGTGGAGGGTTAGTTGCGTAATTAACCTGACCCAGTAACAATTGCGCTCAGGCTGTCGGTACATCGATTGTGGTCCATTAACTGGAAAATCATTGTGCAGGGTGCAGCTGGACGTGGCATTGTTACGCACGTGACATCGCAGTTTTAGATTGGCTAGTCCTTCGGTCACGAGTTCACGAGTTTGGTGTGAAGGGCTGGGATCTGACGTCGCGATCGTCACACAGGGCACTTGCAGAGTTGCCCAATTTACTTGAATGGGTCTAGATTGACAGGTGGTAGCACCCACCAAAAGCAAAAGGAGTTGTAATTCTTGCTGAGGCATGTGTACACCTTTGGCTGATGCCTCAGCAGCTAAAAGGGGCAGGGATCGGGGGTGGTAAAACCATGACTCAATTGCAAGGTTTTACCCCCCCAACTTTACAAGTGAATGAGCCCTAAGAGTGCTGCTGCCGAATAGGCCAAGGGCTCATTCACAAGTGCAGCAGGCACTACTGCTCCTCTGCAAAGTGATCTGAGTGTGTTTGACAGATGATCAGGAGGCGATAGGTCCTCACCACCTGTGTTAAACCCATGAATGCCGTGCAATGCAGGCAATTGTGACACAGTAGTACTGCATTTAGAGGTTTAAATCAGGTGTGAGGAGACCACACTGTGCCCAGTGATCTTTGACTTCTCCCGTGTTGTCCAGGTAGATCTCCACCTCTTTAAGGTTGTCTTACCGTTTTAAAAACTTATCACAGATTTCTTTTTTTTTTATGTGCTTGTCTTTTCCTTGAAACTTTTCTGATTGTAATTTATCCCAAGAAGCATTAGCTGGCACTGTCTGCAAGTACCTCCTAGACATGAGTCTGTCGCCCAATTCAACCAAACAATGGCAGATCAAACAGCTGTCATATGTTGAAGAGACAAAAATGACAAAATATATATGGTTGCTATTCAAGCCATTTGCAATTTAAAATGGGCACCAAAACGCAGAAGAATCCTGTTCAGGATAGGAACGTTTTGACCGTCGGCCGCAGGAAAAAGCAAATCGCGACAAAAACGTGATACTTCGGTTGCTGCGGTTTTGCTGCTTTTCCCCACGGTCAGCGGTAAAAACGTTCCTATCCTGAACGGGATTCTTCCGTGTTCAGGAGAGGGAGGTTTAACCTCACCTACAGTTGTGGCCAAAATTATTCAACCCCCACTGAAATTGAGTGTTTTGGCCAGTTTGACATTGCTTTTGATCATTCAGTCATCTTGCTTACATTTACATTAAAGAGGCACTTGTAGGTCAGACAAATATAACATAACAGTTATAATGAAATAACCACAAATGTCTTTTCTGTGCTCACAGCATTATCAGTTTTATTCAACCCCCAAGTGACATTCAATCTTAGTACTTAGTACAGCATCCTTTTACAGTTATAACAGCTTTTAAACGTGAAGCATAGCTTGACACAAGTGTCTTGCAGCGATCTACGGGTATCTTCGCCCATTCTTCATGGGCAAAGGCCTCCAGTTCAGTCACATTCTTAGGCTTGCGCACTGCAACTGCTTTCTTTAAGTCCCACCAGAGGTTCTCAATCGGATTTAAGTCTGGTGACTGCGATGGCCACTCCAAAATGTTCCAGCCTTTCCTCTGCAACCATGCTCTAGTGGACTTGGAGGTATGCTTGGGATCATTGTCCTGTTGAAAGGTCCAACGTCTCCCAAGCCTCAGGTGTGTGACGGACTGCATCACGTTTCCATCCAATATCTCCTGGTACTGAAGAGAATTCATGGTACCTTGCACACGCTGAAGCTTCCCTGTACCTGCAGAAGCAAAACAGCCCCAAAGCATGATTGACCCTCCACCATGCTTCACAGTAGGCAAGGTGTTCTTTTCATCATAGGCCTTGTTCTTCCTCCTCCAAACATAGCGTTGATCCATGGGCCCAAACAGTTCTAATTTTGTTTCATCAGTCCACAGAACACTATCCCACAACTTTTGTGGTTTGTCCACATGGCTTTTGGCATACTGCAGTCGACTCTTCTTATTCTTTGGAGACAGCAAGGGGGTACGCCTGGGAGTTCTGGCACGGAGGCCTTCATTACGCAGTGTGCGTCTTATTGTCTGGGCTGAAACTTCTGTACCCACATCTGACAAATCTTTTCTCAGTTCCTCAGCAGTCACACGGGGACTTCTCTCCACTCTACGCTTCAGGTAGCGCACAGCAGTCGAAGTCAGCATCTTCTTTCTGCCACGACCAGGTAGCGTTTCAACAGTGCCCTTTGCCTTGAATTTGCGAATGATGCTTCCTAAGGTGTCTCTTGGTATGTTTAACATCTTTGCAATCTTCTTATAGCCATTGCCCTTCCTGTGAAGAGAAATCACCTCTTCTCTTGTCTTCCTGGACCATTCTCTTGCCTTCACCATGTTTGTAACCACACCAGTAAATGTCTAGAAGGAGCTGAGTATCACAGTCATTTTAAAGCTGCCTAATTGGTGCTTATTATGCTTGATTGCTGCTCGGTGACATCCACAGGTGTTTTCAATACCTGATGGAAAGCACCTGTATGAACCTCTGTTCTTCAGAGTGGTAGTCTTTAAGGGGTTGAATAATTGTGGCAATGAAGAAACCACATAAGAAACCATTTACTACTGTATTACATAAACAATTGATGTCATTTTAGTTGCATTTGGGTAGTTACAACGTCCTTGTAGGATTTGATTCTGAATACAATTCCAAATGTACACTATAGTCCCTAAACCCCTTTACAGCATTGGGGGTTGAATAATTTTGGCCACAACTGTAAATGCGGCAGCTCCTAAACTCTGCTAAAAGCCTATGTGTAGATAGACACATAGGCTGTTATGGAGTTGAGTTTAGGAGCTTTGGCAAAAAAAGGGCCAAAAGCTCCTAAACTCGGGTTTAGGAGCTGCTCATGCACCTGAAGCCTTACGCGATGTATGAGATGTTCCCAATGTTTAACGACACCACACAAAGCTGCCTGATGCTTCCACTCCTGCTTGTGTTGTGCCTTGAGCCCTTAGCTATGGTGAAGAAATCACATCAAGAAGTTGCAGGGGCATGAGTCATTATTTGCAGATGATGTCCAGCTAACAGTTACAAAACCCCATATCTCCCTACCTGTCCTACACACAATCTTTGCAAAACTTCAGTGACCTTTCTGGATACAAAATAAATATGTCCAAAACAGAGGCTATGCCGTTAAACATACTGTTCCAGGATTTACATTTGCTACAACAAAATTATGCATATCACTGGTGCTCCAATTCCATTAAATATTTAGGCACACATATAACATCTAAATACTCCTCTCTATATGAAGCTAACTTCACTCCCTTGTTTAGGGACATAAAGTATATAATCTTTTGAATAAATTGGATCATTGGGGCATCTCCTTTCTAGGCAGGATTAATTTGTTAAAAATGTCTATTCTACCAAAGCTGCTCTATCTCTTTAAGACATTACCGGTTGCAGTCCCAAAATCCCAGTTACGTTCCCTACAACGTCTTTTTCTTAGGTTTATTTGGCATAATTAAAAAACCCAGAATAGTAAAGTTGGTATCGGGCGGACTGACAACTCATGGGCCCCCGGGCAATAGGGGATCATGGGGCCCCTGTGTCCTCGCCCACACTCAAATCACACCCAAAAAAGCCTATGAAAGGTACCAGGGACATCTCATGGGGCCCCCTACTGACCCCGGGCCCTCGGGCAGTGTCCAAGTTCCCCAATGGTCAGTCCGCCCTGGTTGGTATTGTTATCTCCGAGATCTAGGAGGGAGTCTTGGGGCACCGGACATAACAAAACACTATATGGCATCTCACCTTCAACAAACATTGTTATGGTTCTCTCAAATTCCCCATAGCAGATTGAAAAATACCATATTAATCCTATTCAACAATGCTCATTTTTGCTTCCTCCAGGAACCTCCCTCCTTTTAAAACATCAGACCCCATTGTTAAATTCTATGGTATTTACTGTCAAGATATGACTAGATTGTGTAAAGACTAATGTCCTATCATCTACCTGCTTCCCCTTGACTAATATATTATATAATCCAGACATTCCTATTAGCCTGTCCTACACCCAAATGTTTCCCTGGGCAAATGCTGGGATATTTCAAATACGTCATTTAATTAACCCAGTTACTCGTAAGATAAGATCTTTTGAGGAGCTCGGAATGTTGAAATCCTCTTTGCCTCCCCAGGCTTTTTATACTTACCTCAAATATCAACATTTTGTTCATGCTCTGGGCCCCTCTCTAACACTGGAACGTCCCTCTGACTTTGAGCGAATTGTTATGCAGGGGCCTACACAGATGCATCTCATATTGTCACTTTACAAGCTCCTTCAGGATGAGTTTCCTTTGGAGGGAAACACACATCTCTACATGAGCAAATGGGCAAAAGCCCTCCAGCATCCAATTTATTTAAAATGTTCGCAGGTGATATGGGATGCAGCTCCTAAGACCTCTTGGGGTGTAAACCTATAAGGAGAATCTATACAGAATATTGATGCATTGGCACAAAACTCCTGTTGTCTTGCATGCTAATAATCTGACCCTGCCTATCTTGTAGGACTCCTATTTAAGGGAATCTCCAAACTCTAAAAAAGGGTACATATCCTAACAGCAGCTAGACGATAGATACCTAGATTTTGGAAATCAGTGGAAACCCCACCTAAACCATTTGTTAAATCTTATTTCTGAGATCTTTGGAGTATTTGATGGATCTAGCTGGTAAATACCAGGGCCTATTCAATGCTACATGGGAGATGTGGGACCTCTCCTCTTTTAATGGCACCTCCTCATCCGTCCCTGATGTTTCATAATTCTTTATCTACTCTACATATATTGCTCTAGCAGGTCCATGGTCTACCACAATGTTACACAACAATGTTCTATCATGCTGTACGAGATGTATAGCGATGATACTTTCATACCAACTATGCAATTTTTCTCACCCACTCTGTTATGTGATCTTTTTGTATTGAATATGCTTCACATGATGTCCATGTTTAAGATGTTGACTTATGGTCTTCAACACTTTCTACTATGGTCATTTATATACATGTCATTTGGCCACGATGTGGCCAGATCAAGCTCTCATTAATGTTTTGTATGACTGTTATTTAACTGATGAGTCCCACCCTCACCATGAGACATATGTGAATGTACTTGTTGTTTATTCAGTTTTTCTGTCTTTGATGTATGTTATCTTATACTTCTACTTTGCTGTGTTCTGTAATTGTCTTCCATTCCCTTTCTCAAAAGTATTCCCAAATAATGTCAGCCTTCCTTATAGACATCTGTACGATCTTACTACTGTAGTAAAAAAGCTGTAGTGTCTCTAATCCTTTAGGTACGGATGAACCTTAAAATATCTTGCCTAATTTAACCACTTGCCCTCCAGAGGATTTACCCCCCCCTTCCTGACCAGGCTATTTTAAACGTTGCAGCGCTGCGTTATTTTAACTGCCAATTGCAGGGTCATGCAATGATGCACCCAAATTACATTTTTACATCCTTTTTTTTCCCCACAAATAGAGCTTTCTTTTGGTGGCATTTGATCGACTGTGCATTTTTTAATTTTTTGCGCTATTAAAAAAAAGACTGACAATTTTGAGAAAAAAAAACAATATTTTTTTTTTTACTTTTTGCTATTAAACATGTCCAGTAAACAAATTTAAAAATCAAATTTCATCATAAATTTAGGCCAAAATGTATTCTGCTGCATGTCTTTGCTAAAAAAAAAACCCCAATACATGTAAATTAATTGGTTTAAGTGAAATTTATAGCGTTTGCAAATGGAAGTGTATATACTGGGATTTTTTAATTTTTAATTTTTTACTAGTAATGGTGGTGATCAGCGACTTATAGCAGGACTGCGGGACTGCAGCAGGCATTCTGACACTGGGGGGAACTGACTTGGTGTCACTGACATCCCCAGTGACACTAATACAGTGATTAGTACTAATAAAAAGCACTGACACTGCTAATGGCACTGGGCAGAAAGGGGTTAACATGTGGAGCAATCAATCGGTTAACTGCGTGCTGTGTGCTGTTTGTAATTGTGTGGCTGTGTGTGTGTGCTTCACTGTAAGCAAACTGCTATGCACAGCCATGCAAACCAGTGTGCAAGAGCTGACAGGGGAGAGAACTGTTTTGTTTACAAACAGTTCTCCCCCCCCCCCCCCCGCCTATCGGAGATGCTCAGCAATAACAGGGTGCTGGTGAGTAATCACCAGCCGGGACCCAGTGATTGACAGGTGAGGCCACGAATGGCGACGCGGGTAGGGCATGGACATGGCTCTAGTGCACCCCCTACCTGGAAATGCAAAATCACAAAAATATATATGTGATTTTGCGCACCCGTGCTACCCTGTAGCAGTACTTCTGCTATAGGGCAGAAGGGAAGCAGATAAAGCTTGTGTTCCAGAGGATGCCTGTAATTTGATCTGTAATTTCAAAACAGATATCTGGAAAAAGTGGTGAGGCATTTGCAGAAACAATAAATGAGATTCTTGGGGATATTTCTGCTCAAAATGCTTTCAGGTTTCACATCACAGTAAAGCATTTGCAGTTTTGACAGTTTAGAAATTCACTAAAGACTGCAAAAATTGGAATAGGAAGATGATTATATTAACATGAAATGACCAAATGGCCAGTGTAGCAGTTATATATTTTGTGTAGTTCTTTTTTTCCATAGTGTTTTTATTGATATTTTCAAGTATCACATACAAATCAAGAAGACTGGGTGGTACAGTAGAAAAAAAAAAACTCCACTCCCTACAGTTGAAACAAAAAACTCACCCATTAAGACTCACTATATGACCTGAAATATATGGGTCATATGCCAAAGGGAGGGCAGAGTAAGCACAAAAGTGGAGAATGTATGAATTAATATTGTGGAAGCGCAGCGCTGGATTCATGGGCACAATTTAATTCGAGTCAGTACAAGATTTATCACAAGTGTATGAACTTTATTTACTTATTTTGTGGTGCACAACAGACTTGCATACACAATTTATGGTTTTGATATTTTATTGTCATTTATGGAATTTTGTGGCAACAGTATTTGTTTGGTAATTTTATTTTGCAGCGTAGCGTCATTTCTGTTTATAAGCTTGTGGATATGGGAACACATGGTCGATACTAGCAGTGGCTGGTAACTCACATATATTATTAATAGTTTGTGGGTAGTGCAGGAGTTTATTCACAATACTGTAGGTTAATAGGTTGAGAGCCTAATGTGTGCTGCATAGACAACCATAACGTATGGGGTAGCAAAATCATTTCATCTCATTTAATCTGACAAACTTGTGCATGGTGGAGTTGCCTAAAGGCCTTAATACAAAATCTAATAGACTAACAGTGGTCCCTTAGTCACATCAGCCTTCCCGCAACATGACAACCCAAGAAACAGAAGTCTTTGCTATCTGACTAAACTGCTAATTAACACATCAAGTAGTAAGCATATATCATTTGCCATATCCAGGTCCACTCGGTTCTCCCCTATTGAACAAGGGAAAACCGACTAGGCCTGTTGGCAAATACTGTATATGAAACTGTGAGCTGAGGAGTGAGGTCCTTTCTGAAGAGCACGACCCCTCCCAGGGGCAGGATTTCTAAAACGGCACTATCCAGACAGTATGAGTGCCTGATGCCATGACAGGTAGAGCTGGGGCACTGCCACCTCCAAGCCACCACTAGGGGGCTGTCAAGGAAGACCAAGCAATCCTAATAGACATTAAATCAGTGTAGGAGCCCCTGTTCCTAGGGTATTCACCAGGCCCAGAGGAGCCAGAGGTGCAAGGTTGGCTCCACAGCTCCCAGTCCATAAACCGCTCATTTCTTGGGAGGCACATAATGAAATAAGTTGGCCCTTGAGAATATACAAAAGCGAACTCCAAGTCAAAAGGCCAATATAGAAAGTGGGTCAGTAGCAGTTACTAAGTCTATGTGCCAAAGTGAAAGGCAAGGGATTGAAGGTTATCCCCAACAGGAAACTGCGAGCAGGTAGCAACAGTAAACCTCTCCTCTTCTCCCACACAAAGCTCTAGTAATAGTGTAGTGAATAACCAAACAGGTAAAAGTACTTATCTGATATAAGACTGTAAACAGAGCAAGTATCCAGCCAGATCTTAAGATGGAGAAGTGGGTGGCTCAGGCTTTTTTTCAGTGCGAACATGGGGGAATGCAGTTCTAGTACTAAATGTATGTAATGGCAAAGGGTGCTGGAGTGTGCTGGAAGGTCTATTTTTTGAATTACTTAGCACCACAAAATGATACTGTATTCTGTATTCTCTAAAAAGGGCAGAACTAGGAGGTGGGTAGGGGGTGGAACAAAGGGACGGTGCTCGGAGGTGGGTGGGGGGGGTGAAAAAAAGAAGTGATTCATAAAGGGGGAGTTTCTTCACCTATTTCTTTGAGAAAAAAGCCCTGGGAAGGCTATTTAGCTGCCTTGTCCTTCTTCAACTGTGGGGGTGGATTTAGCTTGTTCATTTTTAGATTCTCTCTGTCTGTTCTCCTGTATATGCCCTTGTCTGGCCATGTGTCAATTAGCTAGAATTCTTAATACCACTGTAGGACTTCCAATACAGGAATGTGCATGGTGCCACAAAATTGTTTGAGGTCTTCAGAGAGTCATAGGACAGCCGATCTCCCCATATTCATTGCTGATAGGCTAAAGGAGAAGGGCCAATGGTAGGGGATCTGCTTCTCTCACAGGACATTTATATGGTAGGAGGGGGCCAGAGGGCTCTATAAATTAAGTATTGTTATGTGGATAGCTCCTGAAAGACTTGCACCTCTGACCAGTTAAAAATTAATTCCTCTTTTTCCAGAGCCATGCACAGTATTTCCTCTTTAAGGTGAAAATCTGTAAAACAGCACATGATATCTCTCAGAGGGGTCTTATTCCCCCATTAGTGACCAGAGGACTGTTTGGGCCCTTTTCAAATCCACTGAAGAATCTGGCAGCTACTCCAGTAGGTTCTTGAACAGAATTGGCAAAGCTTGTGATATCTGGGCCACTTCGACTGATTCTGGTATGCCCCTACTTGTATGTTGTGGTGGGTAGACATGTGCTGGAGTTTCAAAATGGAGTCCTCCATAGCGGGCAGTGGAGTGTTCCACCTTAGCCAGCTGAGCCGCCACCAAAACGGAGTTCTTCCTTGAGATCTGTTATGGTAGAGGAGAGAATTGATTTAATGTCAGAAGCAATACCTTGTAAGTCTGCCATCTTGGGCTTTTGTTGCATTATATCTAGGAATGACGAGTGATCCGCGCCCTTGGTTGTGCTCATGGTCTGGTCCTGTGAGGGGTGCTGCAGGAAAGCTTGCAAGACCTCACCCTGTTGTGACCAGAACGTTGGCAGCATGTTAAGACCCAGCTGTGGGTGCAGGGAATGGGTTGGGGAAAGTGCTCCCCCTTTTTTCCCCATCCTTGAAGCTGTAGATAGCTGCTCTCTGAGTTCTTCTCACCGTTACTAGATCTCTCTTAGCAAGCCTCCATCTTGGTTGTTTTGTCAATGTAATCACGTTGAACAAAAAACCCACACAAGGTATCTTTGCTAAGGGGCCCCACCAA
>CATNWA010003063.1:0-20317 GCA_951230385.1 Staurois parvus | reverse complement strand
TTGCTTAAAATAATTCGTTTTAAAGCTTTAAAACTTTTTTAACTGGTTATTTAAATATATGTTTTTACTTATTTGTGTAGCGCCCTTCTAGTTAGGCTGCTAGTGTTTCGGTCAATTTAGTTTTTGACTTCCCTATAGCATGGGAGCAGTGATCATCTGCTTTTTGCTGGTCTGGGCTCTGCTACTACAGGTTCGCATACTTTCCCCTGCATTCTACTGAATTCTAGGATATAATGGGTGGGAGAGACTCACCCTGGCCTGCATAATCATGCACTCTCAACAAATCACTGTCAGAAAGAGTGCCCAGCAGGGGTTTAGAGGGGTATAAATACAGCATTGAAGAAATCATTGTATGGTCCCAGCTCCAGTTAGAGCTTGGAGACCTCCATCCAGATTATCCTAAAGCACCTGCAGAAAGCTCTACAGGGGATCCAGGCAGCGGGCATCAAGTACGAGACGGATGGTAGTATGGGGGGCATTCCCAATACCCGGGGGCACAGGGGAGTACTAGAAATAAGTATCTAGAAACTTTCTTTGCCACTTTTGGGAGATCAATACACTTTACTCAGACTTTACTCTTTTTGGGGAGTTCCTGCATAAACCTTCAATTCCAGAGTGTGGTTCCACCCTCAAGGAGCAGTTTCAGCTTTAGTGTCCTTTGTCATATTTCTGCAAAGCTCCTTTTGGAGTATCCCAAGGCTCACCCTCATCACATCCAAGTTAACCTCCTCCCCTTTATAAGGTTTCAGAAGCTAAATGTCATTTGTTTGGTGGTCATGATTGAGAGCTTTCCGTTACCTACTTGTAACTGTACCGGGAGTGCGCAGGGCACATGCTCTTGGCACAGAATTGTTTACATTTTTGTGCGCATATATGCAGCCCCTAGGCATAAAGGCCTACCTGCCAAGGGACTGCAAAATAAGTATATGGCCGTTGGGAAGAGGTTAAACCATCACATAAACTGCAAAAAGACATGAAAGGGCCATGCAGGCTCATATGTATATAGGTCTAAAGTGTACCTAAACTCAAAAAAAAAAAATTGATAGCATTGAAATATCAGAAAGTGGTTTCACACCAAGGCAGATTAGAATTCTCTCCCCCGTGCCAGGGGCTCTGGCAATATTTCTCAGAATCATATGGAGTTTCCACTTATAGTACCACATTTGTAGTGGGAGGAATTAATAAAATTATCATTTCCCAATCTGTTTGAAATTTTTAAAGGGTTCCCTCCTATAAGTAGAAATAACACACACAATGGTACTACCACTTCTTGAAGTCCTAATAAACATTAGGCATTCGTCCTCGCCTTAGTGCATGGGTAATGCGCATCCCCGTTTGTCTTTAAATTGCATGGTAAATGCCATATAAAGGGAAAATTTTTTTGTGAGAATTAGTAGGTTTAGTTTGAGTACCTACCTGAAACCTCCCTCCAAAAGGTTTTTAAATGCTGTATAACCCCGCTGTCTCAAAGAGAAACTTTATTTCTAATTAGACACGGGCTCTCTCACAAAGGTGTCTGAAGTCCATGGCAATGGAAACACTAGCTCCATACCTGGCCCTCCTTCCCCCCCCTTGATAAAACAGAAGAGAAGCACTTCCCTTGCAAATTATTTCTATGAAGGAACTAAAGAAAGGTGAAGGCATATAGTGGGGGAAAAGTGAGAATTAGGACTCATTGATGTGGGCGTACCGATCTGTATACCTGTATGAAGGGGTCATCTTAGGACGCACAGATGTTCCATGCAAAGCACCTGTTAAAATAAAATTACAGGCAGTCTGTTCATCAAACCTGCATGGTTTTCACATGCATCCAGAAGGTACATCTCCCATGGGTCTGATACATAGTTTAGAAAGCAGTCTGTCTGTGTCCTGATCTGTGTATCAGATCACACAAACGTACACTCTTGGATGCACATGGAGATCCACACAAATCATGCAACTGGATGACTGTCATTGATCTGAACAGGCTGCCTGCACAAAATCTGCATGGAACATAGGGGAAAAGACACCCCTTTGCACAGGCATACAGATCGGTATTTCCCTGTGATCAAGGCCCTTACACCTTACATACAAAATCTCAGTAGAGGATAAACAAGGGGAACTAACACCCCTTTAAAAATGTATAGCTAAAAATGTTTTTTCTTTTTTGGGATAGAGTAAGAAAGATTGCAATCCCTGCCAAGTTTTTTATTGCTGTTTGTGTCCCTGCTAGATACTTTCACCCTCATTTGTTCTGGTGGCCCTTGTCATCAGGATAGAAAAAAGATTATAAAATTCAAATTTCACAGTTGTCCCCAGAACAAAATGTTTAAGAAATATGTTCCAACCAGGGCAACTGTTATGGTGACAACTGTCGAAGTAGGGAATTCCTTTACTTTGCAGGCATTTTTTTCAGGAAGTGGAGGGAAATCTCCAAACCGAACCATGCTCCACTCTATCCAAAACTAAAAAAATGTTTTAATTAATATGGGTATAACAACATAATAACAACAGTATTTATTGTTACAAAAATGTTTCACATTCCCTTCAAAGAACATTTTTTTTTTCAGTAGTGAGGTCCCTTTCTTAGACACAACTGTGTTATTGGGGATTCATCTCAGAAACTGGTAGCTTGTAGCACTTACAAAACTCAGCTTTTTTGACTCAGGCTTTCTATTGCAGAGAATGTGCTATCTTGTGATTAGCTGAAAAAATGTCTACAACTTGGTGGTTAAATAAATGGGTTCAGAAAACTACTAACCACTGTAATAGGATGCCACAGATACGCTCCTGAGCTGATATAGTGTTGCAAAAAATTTGCACATGACTTAGGCTGGCCATACATTATACAATTTTTTTTTTTCAATCTCCTTTAGATTTACCTGTTGTGCAAGGGCCTGCCTGACTGCATACAAATTGAAAGTGTTTAAGTTTGACCTCGGATTATATGGTTTGGTAAAAACTAAAGGGAAATTATAAAAAAAACTTTTATACTGTTTGGCCAGCCCTTTTGTAAATTTCAGTACGATCACTGATAACCTACCTCCCTTGATGTGCAGTTAAAAGATGTGAGAATAATTAGATCTCCATTACTGATCAATTTGTGACAACTGGGGATTTTGATGCCCGGGTGTCAACATGACTTGTCAAGCTTGTGTATCTAAACCAAAGAATAAATATGTAATATATTGCAGTTTACTACCTCTTAGATGTCATGGTTGCATTTGTTTCCATTTTTCAGGCTTTTTTTATTTTCACATTATGATCCCCTCAGTAAAAACACTGTCCTAGACTAGAGTAACAACACTCACTCCTGTACTGTATCTACAGAGGAGCAGTGGTATGACCCTGGGACTTCAGAACCCCTCAGACTTCTCTCAACTCCATAATATATAGATAGTAAAAGGAAAGGTGCTCTATAGATCTCAACGAGAACTCGGGAGCAGTGCCAACATAACAAATTACAGAAAGCATAGGCAGTTATTAGGTCCCTTGGGGGTTGGTGATCGGCAGTTTCATTTATGTGTAGATATACATTGTATAGGTACAAACCAAAGGCAGCTAGGAGAGAGATCACGGTTAAGTTTATTAAGTTCTCTGAACGACTACATTAGAATTGGCCACAATGATCAATATAATAAACGCAAAAAATTACTCAGTTGACAGAATTATAAGAATATAGAATGATGCACCAAAATGGTTGGATGTAACTGAACATCCCGTTACTTGAATAGTTGTTAAATAATAGTCCCACTGGGAGAATCTGAGTCTTCCATCTCGCTATTCTGTTTTCAATCCTGCAAAAATGGCAGACCCTATCCTAGGGATGGGACTGGGTCGCGGCCCGCGCACCAGTGAGTCCGTCCCCCCTCGCAGTTCCTCGGCTGTCCTCCCACCATAGTGTACCCTCTGCCTGGGCTGCGCTCGCTTAACGTGCCTACTGGAAAACTGGGGACGTGCATATGTCATGGATATAATTTTTTTACTTGAACTTAAGTTACGCCTAACAAGCTGTATTCTTGTTGGATTAGATAGGTTAACGTGTAATATTCGTTGTATGCCCTCGGTGCTCTCAAAGTTGCCTGCTTTCTGTCTCTGTATATGGGGTGGGGTACTGAAAACACATTATTGTGTCCTGGGTATAAAATGTTGCTTTCCCCTTGGATAGTTTTTCGCCATCATTTTGGACAGTGTTAGACAACGATAAACGAGTAGTAGGTTGTTTTATGGGATTGTTATATGGTAGACCAGCACCAAAGGTGGCACAGAATTGTAAAGTGGAAAGATTTAAATGATATATTGGATATGGGTCACATTGGTTAACCACATATATATCGTGAATGGTGTGGTGGTGGCGTTTATGGATTCAAGTCCCCTTCTAATTCACACCGAATTAGTAAATTAGAGTCCACCGGTGGGAATTTAATCTCAGTAGAATATATTTGCTGAGTCGGGTAACCGCTCTAAGGCTTGGGGTAAAACACAACAGCTATCATAAACTAAGTAACTACTTCACAACAGGGCACGGATAAAGTGTGTGTAACCCATACAAGGGAGGTGTGAAGGAGAATACTATAGCATGTCACTTGAGTGATAGCTCTGAGCCTGCTGACATCACATCTAAGATGGTGCCCAGTAGCAGTTTCAGCACTTTGGATGTCTACACAAGGGAGGCTTCTACAGCGAAATGACATCCCTAAAAAACATTAAATGCCCATATAACCTATTGGAAGATTGTTGTTGAAATGATCAGTCTGGCAACAGATTCAGTGCGGAAAGTGTGTGGATCACAATACTAACTGTATGAGCATAAAATCCCTTTGCCAGGTAAAACATACAGCTTGTCAATATGCATGTAGTGCTTACCCCTGAAAGTTGCTTAGTATATTGGGGTTCTCTGTTCTGAGGCCTTCAACTTTTTCTTGTCCCCTCTGACACTCCGGGTTAAGAAAACAGTTGCTGCAAATACTTATCAAAGTGCAAATATAAACATCCTGCATACTACTATGAAATAGTTTAGTAAAATAAATGCCCAGAGGGTTTGTGGTTACAGCTTTTTGCTGTTGTTCCCCCGATTAAGTTTATGGGATATTAGAAAAGTGACTAGCAGACGGGTAGAGGCTGAAACAGAGTCTGGCGCATACTATCAATTCGCTTGGAGAAAAAGAACGTGTACATAGTACTCATAACATGGAGAACTTCTTATACATAGAACCTGGCAATATAATTACGTCGTTAATTGCAGTCGAGAATGTAAGCCAGAACCAACAAACATTAATTTGATGATCTTCGTCAGTCCTTGCAATAACAGGCCAATCAGCAGATCCTCTGCGGCTGGCGACTAGGCCTAAAACAGGAAATAAAGTAATTGATTATGTGAAGGGTGTATTATATAAGGGTGGTAGGGATTATGGAAAAGGGAAGGGATAATGTAAAAAAATAGGGGATGGGTATATGAGGAAAGATAGATTATTTTGATATATAGTTGCTGTTAGATTAGACTACCGATAGGTGCATGCAATTCTCCGTATCCACCCTGGCGGACTATGTGCATAGTTGTCTGACTGGAAAGAGTGTATCTGAGGAGAACTCACGGAGCCATAGGCAAACTTAGGAGGTGTTTAAAGGCATTGAGTACAGGGATACTAGCTTTATACGCGTTGTGTGTAGATGTCTAGACTAGCCCAAGGTCGTCTAGTGATGTGGGTCCAACCGTACCACGTGGACGGAATATCCCTGTCGCGAGATGTTGCTAGTTATCTGGCTTATATATATAGCCATGACCCATTCTCCTCCAGTTTGTTAAGACTCTCCACTATCCATCCCGTCCATTGACACCGGTGTGTTTGGATAGAGTGTTAGTGACATGGAATAAAATTGTCTCACATGCCAGGATCAGATACTTGGCTCAGAAGTATTGAGTGTATTGATGTCATAGGAATAGGGCATGTGGTTTTGAAAATTAGGATTGCGCTGGAGAGAACCCCCAACTATTTTTTTTTTTTTTTTTCGACCCGGTAACACCGGAGTTAATCAGGCTGGTGTGACTTGTGCCCATAAATGGTTTCAACCTGGAGCACGAGCTCTTACACAGAAAGCGAGGTCCCTTCTTCTATCCACCACCCCGATACGACCCAACCATAATGATTAATAAACAGTTGGGGAAAAGAACTTGATGGAGAGAGAGGAATTCCTATACCTATGCGTGTATATGTTGTATCCACCATGTCCTGTACAGCCACATGTTGTGGTGCCTTTGTGTATGAGACACAGATCCCGACTCCCAGTGTCAGAGCTCCCAGGTATATTATGACCAGAGGGTGGGTGACTGATAGCTGGGAAACCAGGACCTCAGATGATTTTATAATCATTATGAATTTATTAACTCTTAACAGTTCAATAACATAAAACCAGATGCAAATACTTAATATCTTAAATACGGGGCATACAAACTAAGCCAAACCTCAACCCACAGAAGAACAGTTTATGACAAGCAAGTATAAGCATGTCAAGCAGGAGGGGTCAATATCAATGTGGGAGGTAGGGTAACAGGGGGAGCAAGCGGGGATATGGTCGGTCCGTCACAGGCCCAGGTTCAGCAGGTAGCAAATCCAAAAACGAGTACTCGAAGGTCTAGAACAAGAGGATGGGGTCCGGGGCACAAGCAACAGGGATCAGAACAGGTAGCAAGCAGCGGTAGTACAGAGGGTCAGACATAGGGGAAATTTGGCGTCTAGGGGTCACAAGCCATGATCAGGAGCAGGAGATGTCATCATAAGGTTCCGAATACACGGATGCCGGACAGATACAGTAGCCCAGGAGCAAACACTAACACCAAGCAGAGTTCTGCAAGTTCGGCCATCCCTAAAATTACACCAGTATCATCAGTTCACAGATGTTAGCTGGCCTGAAAGGGTTGAGTCTCTGATTTGCTGGCTGGAGCACCCCTGGCGCAGCCCTGGTACTGCAGAGCAAAAAGGCAGGTGAGGTGTACACTCCACCTTTGCTGGGCAGTCCAATCTCCGAACAGTACCCCCCCCCGCCTCAGATGCGGCCGTCCAGGACGCTCCAAACAGTCCTAGCTGGGGGCAAAATGTGCCTCCGCCCGGGTCTGGCAACTCGGCGGGATATCAAAGAATGGGCACACCGGGCAGGAGGGGGGGGTCGCCTGGCAGCGGCACACCCGGGCTGGACTCTGGGCAATAGGCAACATCGCAGGCAAAGGCACAACCGTGCAGAGTCACACCGGGCAGAGGCACATCGTTTGCAGGACTCCGGGCACAGGCACTTCGGGCAGAGGCACATCGGGCACAGGACTTCCGGCAGAGCCATCATCGGTGCAGGACGTCCGCCGCAGAGGCACACCAGCCAGAGAGCACATCAGGCTGGACTCCAGGGCAGAGGCACATGGGCAGGACTCCGGGCTGAGGGCACATCGGGCAGGATCGGGCAGAGGCAATCGGGCAGGACTTCGGGGAGAGGCACATCGGCAGACTCCTGGCCAGAGGACATCGGGCAGGACACCGAGCAGAGGCACATCGGATTACCAGGCGAAGCAGCAGGCAGCGTGGCACCAGGCGGACGCAGCAGGCACGGGCCCCGGGGGATCAGCAGGCACCGGGCCCCTGGGCGGAGCAAGCAGGCACCGGGCCCGGGCGAGCAGCAGGCCGGGCCCCCAGGCGGGGGACAGTCCACCGGGCCCCAGGCGGGGCCGACAGGCACCGGGCCCCCAGGCGGGGCGACAGGCACCGGGCCCCAGGCGGGGCGACAGGCATCGTGCCCTAGGCGGGGCGACAGGCATCGTGCCCCCAGGCGTAAGCGGCGGGCGCCGGACCCCCAGGCGGAGGACGGGTCTCGGCCCCCAGGGGAGTGGGGGGCGCCGACCCCCCGGTGGAGCCAGGTCTCGGGCCCTCAGGCGGAGGGCAGGCCCGGACCCCCAGGAGGAGCGACAGGTCTCGGGCCCTCAGGCGAGCGGGGGGCCCCGGACCCCCAGGAGGACCGACGGGTTCGGGCCCTCGGGCGGAGGGGCAGGGCCGGACCCCCAGGCGGAGCGACAGGTTCGGCCCCCGGCGGGCGGCGGGCGCCGGACCCCCAGGGGAGGCACAGGTCTGGGGCCCCAGGCGGAGGGGCGGGCCCCGGACCCCCAGGGGGACGACAGGTCTCGGCCCTCAGGCGGAGGGCAGGCGCCGGACCCCCGGCGACGACGGGGGTCCGGGCCCCCCGGCGGAGGGGCGGGGCCGGCCCCCCGGGAGGAGCACGGGGTCTCGGGCTCTCAGGGGAGCGGCGGGGCCGGCCCCCCAGAGGGCGCAGGTATCGGGCCCCCAGGGGAAAGGGGGGGGCGCCGGCCCCCCCAGGTGGACGACAGGTCTCGGGCCCCCTCAGGCGGAGCGGGGGGCCCCCCGGCCCCCCCAGGAGGAGCGACGGTCTGGGGCCCAAGGGGAAAAGGGGGCAGGGCCGGACCCCCGGGGGGGGAGCGACGGGTTGGGCCCTCAGGCGGGGGACAGGTCTCGGGCCCCCAGGGGGGCGGCGGGCCGGGATCCCCAGGGGGAGCGGCGGGCGCGGGCCCCCCCAACGGAGCAACAGTTCGGGCCCCCAGGGGGAGCGGGGGGCACCGAGACCCAGGCACGACGGGGGGCTCCGAGTCAACTGGTATACCGCAGGCACTGGGTCGAATTGGATGTCTGGCGGACAGCGGGCATCGGGTCACCAGGTCAGGTCTTTTGGTCGACAGCGGGCCCGCGTCATCGGGCAAGGCAGTGGCCCGAGTCAACTGGCATGACCGGGGGCACCGGGGCGAATTGAATGTCGGGGCGGACAGGGGATGGGGTCCCGGGGGATAGGTCATTTGGTCGCGCGGGCCCCCGGTCATCGGGCAAGCAGTGGGCTCCGAGTCAAGGTAGACCGCGGGCACTGGGTTAGACATTGGATCGTCTGACTGGACAGCGGCATCGGGTACCGGCTCAAGTCTTTTGGCTCGACAGCGAACCCGCCATCTGGCAAGGCGGGGGTCCGAGTCAACGGGCATGACCGCGGGCACCGGGGCCATTAAATCGCTGGCTGGAACGGGCATGGGGCACCAGGCATCGGGTTTTTGCCAAGGGGCACCGCGTCATTGGCAAGGCATGGTCTCTGAGTCAACGGCAGGACAGGGGAAAGGGTCATCAGGTACCGGATTGTCGGCTCGACAGCGGGCATCGGGTCATAGTATGACAGGGACACTAGGTCAAACATGTCATTTGGCTTGCCACGGGCCCCGGGTCACTGGAAAAGGCAGTGGGCCCCGGTCACCAGTAACAGGGGGGCTCTGAGCAATTGGCACGACAGCGGGCCCCGGGATCAGGTACCGGAAATCGGGAAAAACAGCGGGCACGAGTCAAGGCCCTAATAGGATCGTCGGCTGGATCAGTTCAACTGCGGGGAAAGGATTAGGCCGATGAGGCTTCGGGCCCCGAGAAAGGGCATGGGGGCCCGATAGAGCATCAGGCCGAGTAAGGCTTCAGGCTGAAAAAGGGGCATCAGGCCCGAGTACGGGATGGCCGAGTAAGGCATCAGGCCGAGTAGAGGCTTAGGCCGAGTAGAGGCTTAGGCAAAGGAGAGGCTTCGGCCCGCTAGAGGTTCGGGCCGGGGATTGGGCATCGGGGCCGAGACAGGCATCGGCCGAGAAAGGGGCTTCAGGCCGAGTAGAGGCTTGGCCGAGGTAGGGCTTCAGGCTGAGAGGCTTCGGGCCGCGTAGAGGCTTCAGGCCGGTAGAGGCTTCAGCCGAGTAAGGCATCAGGGCTGCGTACAGGCATCAGTTAAACCCACAAAGGGGAGGTTTTCCCCGGGTTTGGATACGGGCAGGAGGTTTTGGGTTTGGGAAAAGAATTTTCGCTTTTTTTTGGTTTTAACTACTGGCAGCAAGTAAACGCAGGTCTGCAAAAAAAATGGAGCAGGAAACAGAGAAGAATGGAGGAGGGAAAAGGGGGGGGAGCAGTTGTACGAGGGCTTTTTACAGGGGGTTAAAAGGGAGGGTAGGTGCGGGGAGGGGAACAGGGGGAGACATCGGTAGATAGCCAAGTATACTGGGCTGAATGAGGGGCTGGGGGGGAAACAGGAGAAGAGTTTTGAAGCGGACTGGGTCTTTGTAAGTGACTGAGGTGGGGGCAACAAAACTGCCGGGCTGCAGTAGGGGTTTAAAAAAAGCTGGGCTTACAAAAGCTGTTTGGTTTAATGACGCATGCGTTTATACAATCTCTTAGTGTCTTGGTGAAATTGGAATAACGCTCCAGAAAGTAAACCCCCATCATCCTCTAAAAACCCCCAGGACTCTACCCGGTCTGCACTAAAGGGGCAAAAATTATCCCGCATTGGGGGGAACCCGATGAAACCAACTCAGCCCAAAAACCCCAATCAAAGGGTGCCCCAGAGAACACTGTTCCCTGATCTACTAGAAATGAGCGAGCCGTAACATTTTAGCAATTCATCCCGGTATACTCCTTCAGAGTTTTATAAGCAACTCCCTGATCAAAAACCCACAGATAAAATATCAACCTCCTCAAAACCTCCTTCCCTCAACAAGCCAAGATGGGGTTCCCTGTGCAGCCACTTTTTGGGCGATTGGCCTTGGTGTAATGTCAGGGCTCCCAGGGATGACCAGAGGTGTGTACTGAAGCAGGGAAACGCGACCTCAGAATTTATAAACAATAAATTTATTAACATAACATACAAACAAAACCAGTGCAATACAAAACATAATACGGGGGAAAAAAAACCAAAACCAAACCACCACAGATAAAATATATACAAAAGCGCGTCAGGCGGCCGGTCAATATCAATTGGGCAGGGGGAGGTACAGGGGAGCAAGCGGAATGGTCGGGGTCAAGGCCAGGGGTTTAGCAGGTACAAGCAGCATAGTACAGAGGGTCAGACAGAGGGATGGCCGGGGCACAAGCCAGGGACAGAAAAAGGTACAAGCACGTAGTACAGAGGGTCCCCCCGAAGAGGGGGGGTCAGGGGCCAAGCCCCGGTCAGAGCGGGAAGTCAGCAAAGGAACAGAAACAGATGCAGGGGCAGATACAGGGCCCAGGGCAAACACAACACCAAGGGAGAGTCTGCAAATTGGCCATCCCCTTTAAAAACACCGATATCATTCCCCTGTTAGCTGGGGTGAAAGGTTGAGTCTCTGATTGCTGGGGGGACCCGCGGGGCCCGCCCCGGGACGCAGATCAAAAGGCAGGTGAGTCCCACCCTTGCGGCCCGTCCATTCCTAACACCCAGTCTTTTAGGAAGAGAGAAGTACCTAAGCCTCATTCCCAAACGACACGATTTGTTTCGGTGTGCGTTAATTACCAAAAAGGAAGGAATAGAGGTAGAAATCACTTTTGTGGATGTTTTTTGTTGCAAAGTGTCTCTAAGGGTTTGAGAGGGCCCAGACCAAAAGTGCTGTCCCCTTTAGAGAGTAGAAAGTGTTTTTATTTGTGCATAATCCAAACGATAAGGCAAAGGGGGAGAGAATATTTAGCGTGTGAAGGGGGGAAAGGGGAAAGAACTGCAAAGCCCAAAATCGCCAAAGTGGCCAGGACTTTTGCAAAAGCCGAAGACATTCCAGGAGAAAGGCCCCGGGGGTTTGGGGGCAAGGGTGTCATACGGGGCCCACAGTAACAGAGCTAAAATGGTCTCAAAGGGGGAAGAGGCAGGCTTCGAATGTGGGGGCCCAAAAAAGTGTGCAATTTGGATTCTGTTGACAGGTGTTTGCGATGAAGCCATGGACTGTTGCATAGCGGTTGTGGGGTCTGGGCTTGCTCTAGGTGGACCCATCCTTTGATCGTTGTCATGAATGTCCCAGTTACTACACGAGAGCGTTCGGCAACGCCCAATGGCTTTGGGCAGATATAGCAGGCCTATGCCACCTCTATTTTTAGGTAGAGCGAGTCGAGAGTAGCAGAATTCTAGGGGGTTTGCCCTGCCAAATAAAGGTATAGAGCAAATATGTCTGAGGTGCATAAAAAAGGTAGGAGGAAGAAAGATGGGAATAGTTTGCATAAGGTAAAGGTAACCAGGTATTAATGTTTGCACGCATGGTAAATCATTTTTATCGGAGAACAGCTCTTCCAAACCAAGGATTTTCGCAAGTTCGCCCAGGACCCAAGGGTCCTTACGCATGTGATCCAAACGCTGTTTAGAAAGTTCCGGGGGTATAGTTCCTTTCAAGTGTTCTGGGGAGTTTTGTAGACCCAAGTGATGAATTCGCATCGGGTCGCCCAGGTAAAAGGGTAAATTGGATCTGCGATGGCAGCTATGGAATAAGGAAAGGGTTTATTAAGGTCAAGGATTTTGTATTGTCTATCTTCAAATTAGAGATAGGGTGAAACTGTTTCTGGTCCCGCAAAAGGGTTTGGGGAAATTTAGAAATGAGAGAGTCAAATAGGTTAAAGAAGTATGTCATCTGCAACGCATAAAGTTTGTAGATGCGATCCTTGAAACCCTTTATGCCCTTTATGTCAAAGGGTTTTGACGGAGTCTATTAAGAAGGGTTTTCCCGGGTCAGGACAAAAAAGCAATGGAGAATGGGACAACCCTGCCATGTAAACCCTTGCAGAGTTCGAAGGTGCTTGACAAGTGGTCGTTGACTCTCACCCTAGCTAAAGGGCAGCGGCTGTTTAGAAAGTAGAATAGATACGCCCTTTGTTTTGGACACCGCATTGGAGGAATGGTAGACTAGGGGGGAAAAACCATCCTGCAACTTAGGGATAGCTCCAGTTTTAAACTTTTTTCTCCCTTTTAGGGAAAGCACATGTGCCCGTGAGACGAATGGACTCTCTAAGGATTAGTTTAAAACTTGTTCTAGAGCCCCACACCACAAAAACAAAATTAACCCAGCAACAATTATAGACTGAAAGACAATGATAATTGGTAAAACACGTAACTTTCTGCAGCTGTAGTCCATAACCCCTTTAAGTGCATTTTATATGGTATTTACTTATTACTGTGCAAAAGTTTTAGGCATCTTGAAGAAATGCTGTAAAGGTGCTAAGATCATAAATTTTCATATGAGGTTGAAACACAGTCTTTTAATTGAAACAGAAAAATCGTGTAGAAGGCTTAAACTGGTGACGAAACTGCCACTAAGGTGAATTGGGGGAAAACATTTTTGTGTCAAAGTCATACACTATGGCAAGACTGGCAACAGCATCAAGAACAATTTTAGCTATACTGCGTGGTCTTCAGGGAAGAATTGAAGCCAAAAAGCCTTTTATCAGCCGGCAAAGAAGGCTAGGTGACTCAACTATTCCAAAATGGGTGCAGAAAAAATGGCGCGGGTGTTGGTCTGATGAGTCAAAAATTTAAATATTTGCTGTAGTAGGAGGCAGTTTCTTCCCCAAAAGTGTGGAAAGTGTATAGAAATGAGTGTCTGCAAGCAATGTGAAAAATGGTGAAGGTTTCTTGCAAGTTTGGGGTTTTATTTATTCAAATTAATTGGGAGAAAATGGTGGGGAGCAATGTTGCCCCTTAATGTTGAAAATTTGAAAAAGCGATACTTATCCATAAAGCCCTCCCAACAGGGGGGGTTTTGATTGGCCCCAAAATTTTTATTCGCACCCTGACAATGCCCCCAAACTACATCAATGTCACAAAAAACTATCTCATGTAAGAAAACAAGGAGCCCGGGAAGTGACTTTTGGCCCCCACAGGCCAACTCAAAAAAACATCAATTTTCTGGATGACATAAGAACAAAAAGGGATTGATGCACCCTAATCTACATAATAAAAGAAATTCGGTTAGTTCTCCAAGAGTTTGGAAAAAAAACCCCTTCCTGAAAATTCCCCTTTTAAAAATTTTACTGTACTTGGAGCATAGTTGCCCTTTTTCAGAAAATCCGACCGAAAAGGTTTACAAACAGTGCTGGTTTGTTGGGCTTTTTCAAATCTATCAAGGTGCTTAAGTATTCCCCCAAAAAAAACTTCAAAAAAATTTTCCTACCCTGTTCCACCTCACTACCAAATAAAATTTCTGACTAAAAAGGCCCAGCCCAGCTTAATGCTTCTCATTCCCCCACAGATGCAGTTTTTAGCTTACACGGGGCAAGAAAAAACTCCCTTCAGTGCTATGTATCACTACGTATCCAGATTGGCCCCGCATACGTCGATGAGGTCCTAAAGTCCTGCCTGGCCCTCTAAAAATGTACAGGGGCCTTTTTGTAACCAAAAGGCATCTTTTTATATTGAAGCAAACCCTTCAGGGTCACAAATGCAGTTTTTCCCTTTCAGCAGGGGGATATCCAATATTCTTTTGTAAAGCCCAGAGTGATCAGAAAAAGGGCCTTTTCAATCTGTCATAGGGTAGGTGTAAAGTTTTGTCTCGTTTAAGCTTTTAAGTCTTTATAAAACTTCCACATACTGTTGGTTTTTTTGGAACTAAAATGAGGACAGACCATTCACTTTTGGGACTCCCAATGAGTCTGTTCCGCCCCCCTCTTAACTTGTCATTGATTATTTTTCCTAGGTTCAGAAATTTGGTATGGTTTAGTTTGACACTGACCCCAGGCCAAAAACAATATCATGCCAAACCCGATGTCACCAGGTCACTCTGAAAAATTTCCCCTGCTCCCTACCAGGAAACTCTCTAGTGTGTTTGGAATTGTAACCCTTGGACCAGAGTACACTCAGGCATTTTAGGGGCGATTCCACGTTAGTGCCACCATCCTTCCAGGGGTTTTAAATGTTTACTGGTATAAAAGCTTTTGGCTTTCTTTTTCCCAGTTTTTATGCACTTTGTAATTACCCCCCCCGATATTTCAACACTTCGAAGGGACCCTGCCCTTACTAGGAACTTGTTCCAACTGGAACCAATACCCGGTACGTCACCAGGTGAAAAATCAAGGGGTCAGACAGCTCACCATCCCAACAAAGCAGCAAAACCCCCAATCCAAGACTCAGCTTCAGCAACTTCCCCCGGCTCGCACCCCAGGAACTTCAGTCCTCAGGACACAGTTTTTTACAACTATGGTTTCGTCCTGGGTGCATTTGTAGCTGGAAAATGTGCACCCGGGAATGTGTTTTTCCCTTGGTTTCTCCACAAGAAAAGCATTCGTATACCCAAGGGTAGGAAATTCTCCTTTTTCTTCTTCCCCCTTTATGGGGAATTTTAGTTTTCAGCCTCTCTGCTTCCACGCAACAACTCTGCATAAACTAAGCCCCCCGACCGCGTGGCTCTCATAGTCCTTTCAGTTTTCTCATGTCCTGCCGGCCCCCCTGGTGAGCGGAGGTAAATAAAATAACCAGCATAAGAATCCTGTTTTGGGCCCTAAGGGAGCAGCACACATGTCTTGCTCTCTCTTTGTCTAAAAACACCCGGCTACAGAGTTTTCCCGGAGTTGTGCCTTAAAACTGTACACTGAAATAGTGAATATATAAAAACTGCATTGTGAAAAAGTAACCCAAATTTTTTGTAAATCTGAAGCGTAGGGTGCGAGTTTTAGAGGATGAAGACTGGGGAATTCCCAAAAAAGACCTATTCAGTATAATGAAGGGGTAAATATCTACAGTCTTCGGATTTTTTTATATCATTTTTGAAATTTCTTTCAAAGGGCCCAAAAAAAATGACGCTAACTAAGAATAATTATAGGAATTTTGAAGACAGGGAAAAAAATCTGGTGAAGAAAGGGGGGGGGGAAAAACAAGGGTTGTCACGATAAAAGTTACATTTTGGTTTTTAGGAAGGGGGGAAGAAGGAGCTTTATTAACTCTCTTGTTTGTAACGGAACTGTCACTGTGTAGAGGAGTTAAAATTTCCAACGTGTTCATACGATATTTTCTAGTCCTTCATATAGAAGATACAAAAAAAAACTACCACCATCCCATGAAAACACAGCACAAAAAGGAGTCAATGCAAAGAATGGGGGATTAAGATCACTTAAAATCATTTTTTTTTTTCCCAAAATCTCACCACTAAAAACCCATTTCACCTGCCCCGTCCCCAAAAAGCTGACTTGCAATAACCATTTCGTTAAGACCAAATTGTTTTCTTTTTTTTTCCATGACAAGGCTAGGGAAATTTTGCATTAACTGATTTTTGGGGATCTGTTTTAATGACCAATGATTGGGGGAGATTTAACCCTGGGGCAAACTTTTGAAATATAAAAGTTTGTCCGTTTTGATCCTGGGAGTTGAAAAAATTCCAAGAACCCTTGGAAGGCTAGAATTTCACTTTTTAGGGGGAAAAGGAAACTGTGTGCTATCATTTTAGGGTTTATTTTGCAAAATAAATCAGCAGAAAGGGGTTTGGCACAGAATCCCCAAAAAACAGGGAAAAAAGAAAATGACTGTAGATATTTGCTCTGAAATAGAGTAAAAGGAAAACCCCATACCTGGATCAATCACAAATACTTTATAAAAATTAGCAGTAAAAATTTTGCAATGTGAACCGCAGAAGGAATACCCAGTTCCAAGGCACTTTCAGCAGAAAATTCCTGTTTGTCCCTCTGAATGTCCCCTCTAGAAAAAAGCAAAATTTTATTCAGCCCCCTAACAGGCAAATGGTTTTTGGGCCCCAGGCTCAGGTCCTTCTCTTTGAAAATACTTTCCTCAGGTAGGACCTCCTTTCCCTTTTTCGTGGCTTTCCCATGAAAACCCCAAGCCTGAAAGGGCCCTTCCAAAAATTCACAATGAGTACTTGCGTAGCACTCTGTTAATTTGCTAGGGGGGCTATATCCAAAATGGTTGTCAGGAGCTGGTTAGCAGCTAAGGGTGAGATACCCAAGGGGTAAAATTTGGTCGGGACTGAGGACTCTGCGGGCCAGCTCCGGGGGAATTTCCCCCCTGTCTAAATTTTTAAAGGAGGGGTTTGGAGGCAGTGGGGGATCTGGGGGTTGGGGGCTGGTGGTCTTGGGGAAACCCTCACCCAACCCCAAAAAAGGCTTGGCTGGGGCTGGGACTTTTTTAAAAAGGGGTGAGAGCCTGCCCAGCAGTGGATTGGGGAGAGAGACAGTACAAGTTGGAGAAAATGTGAGGCTGGAGGAAGGGGCTGCCAGGGGCCTATGGGAAAAGGGGCCTGCCTGAAAGCCTGGAGCGGGAAAAAGGAGGAAAATCAGGACCACTGGCCCCCTGGCGGGCCCACCTGTATGGCGGGGAAGGAGCAGCCAGCTGTTTGGACTGGTAGCAGCGCCACCCCAAAAGGGTACAAGAGGGGTTGGGGAGTCACCTGCACCCCTGGGGGATAGGGAAAAGGAGCATTGGGGTGGAAAACCAATTAGCCCCTACTAGTGACTGGACTCATTTAAGGCCATGAGCCAAAAACCCTGATCAGAAAGAGAATTTCCCGCTTGCGGTGAAGAGGAGTTCATCTAGGGTCTAAAAAGAACTTGTTGCTGGGAAGAGGAGCTTGAAAATGTTAAGAAAGTTGCCCTCAGATTTCATTTCCCCATGGGTATCCTATACCTCCTTACCCTATCCTCAATAAAAACAAAAAATGCTAAAGGGCCCGTTTCTGACCCCAAAATACAAGCTGGTGTGGAAAATGCTGAATGCTGGTCTGCAGGATTGGGGGGGCCCCAAATACTCAGCAATCCCTAAGGGGTTTTGGTACATTGTTAAAAAGGGGAATTGGTTCTGTGTTGTGGAAAAGTTGGCAAGATAGCCCCCATCGAGGTCTTTTAAAAGAATTGTGGATAAGCAGGAAATCATGGTGGATGGTAATTTTTTTTTATCTTTTTGGGAAAATCAAAAGAAGGGGAGGGTTTGGGTAAAGGGGGTGTGGGAGTTAAAAAGGTGGATAAGAAATTCCTTTTAGGAAAAGAGATTTTTTGGGTAAACCCAATGGTGGGGTGTTTAATGTTTAAAAGCAAATGCCAGGAATTTGATAGTGTTAAAACGTATACTATAGAAACTATGTACTTTTTAGCGTGTCAGACCAATTTTCTTTTGTTTGGAATATAAAAGATTTGCTTGTACAGCCCTTGAAACCTTCAGGAAGAGCTTTTTTTTTTTATGAAAAAAGGCATTCTCTGATTGGGAAACTGGAGATCTTGATGTAATTTGCCCCCCCTTTCATCTAATCAATCAAAGAACACCTGTATTCATAAATAAAAATCAAGACATTCCCCTAAAGGGCCCAGAGGTTTCACGCATATGACTCTCTAATGTTTTTTGGCAGAGAGCACAAAGCTTTATGTACATAGTGAATCGCTCAGTGTATTGTGACATTCCCATGGCTGTTTTAAATTGGGAAGAATTTTTTTTACCCATTAGCCACGTAATTTTTAAACCTGCCATCTTTCCCGGGGTTAGTTTGAAGAACTCAGTTTGCTGCAATCATTTTTTTCCATTTAAAATGAGGGTGCAGCTTTTCTCCTTTTTTTTAAACATTTATCTGAGTGTAGCACTACCCCTTGGGATTTGAAAGATTTGGGTCCCCCTTTTGCCCTGCACACCGGCAACACACATTTTCCTTCAGCCTTGCTAGGAGACAGTAACCGTCCTTGAGCTTTGGGTTTGGGAAATTTTTTTAGGGATTTGAACTTGGAGGGGGTTTAAAGGGGGGTTTGGTGCCCCAAAGGTAATGGAAAAAAGCAAAATTTATCTTTGGAGAGTAGCCGCCTTCCGTAGTATCATCCAGACCCAAGATGACCCTCTCCTCATTCAGCGTGTAAAAAAGCGTATACCCAGAGACTGACGCAGCCTCCATTTTAAGAATTTCATATTTCTCCCTCATTTTCCCCCCCCCCTATCAGAGAGGCCCAGCGACTTTTTGGCCAGGGTTGGTGTGAGTTAGGATGTCACAGGAGGGTCATAGGAGCTATAAAGCCCCCAAAGGGGGCGGGCCCCCCTGTCCAAGAACTTGCAAATTGTAAAACATCGGAAGGTAAGGGAAGCTTTTCCCAGGAGTTAAAGAGATTCCAACCCAAAAAAACCTAATCAGCTAGTGGGGAATCGAAAACCTTTTTAAAATCCCCTCCTTCCCCTAGTTATTTTTGGAAAATTTAGAAATTACATAAAAACAATGGAGTCGAACAGTTTATGGGCACTGCCTTGTTCTGGACACATAGGAAAGAGAAAAAAAGATCTCGGAACCCTTAGTGTTTTAATTTCATAATTATATCTAATAAAACCCCAGATTGTCTGCATAATAAACTACCAAGGGGGGAATGTCACTTGTGCGTGGAAAGTTATGGGGCCAAAAAATGGTTATGGGAGATTTTGGCTCTAGTTTGGGGAACCCATAATCCCGCCCCTAAAACGGAGTATTGGTCCTTGACTTCAGAGCAAACCCCCTGTTGGGGGTTTCAAATAGGCTGTCAGGCCCAAGAGTGTGGTTGAAAACGTTCCTTTTAAATCAATACCCCCTGGGGGGACCCGTGCCCTTTTGCTTGAAACTTGGATCTGTAACCCAGGACTTGGCAAATCCTTAACCCTTTCACCTTCTCTGTATCCTTTGCTGTGCTGTTGGGGTTTTGTATTTTTTATTATCTTAGTTCTCTTTTCTGTAAAAATTTTTTTTGCCCGTTTTTCCTTTTAGTAATAAAAAATTTCCCCTTTTAAGGTTGAACTGTTTCTTTTGCGCTTTATTGCAATTTACAATTCCTGCCTCTAAAGAGAACGCTACTCTGTTTGTTTAACCCTCTGTATAACCGTGTTTTTGAGGATTTTCCTCAACCATTTAGTGTTATTGTGAGATTGACGAGTTTCCCCTTTTCCCGTAAAAAAAAAGAGGTGGTGGCGTGTGAAGGGTTAATTGATAATTAAACCCGACCCGTAAAAAATCGCCGGTGCCGGTACAGATTGTGGTCCAATTAGCTGGAAAATCGTTTTTTGCGGGTGCAGCGGGTGGGATTTTAGACGTGAAACGCGGTTTTTTATCGGCTAGTCCTTCGGCCGGTTGGGGGGAAGGTTTGGGGTCTGAAGCCACGATCGGATATATTGGGGGCAGCATCGGGGATCTTTACAAGCTGACTGGGGGGAATCCCAGGGCAGGGGTCCGTGCCAGCCCTGCAGTGAGAAACATCCCCGGGGAGGATAGGGAAATCCCCGTTTCCCCCCTAAAGTGCTCCTTTCCTTTCTAGCACAGGGTGGGCAGGTTTACCACCCTTGGTCCCTCTTGTGCTGTTGGTGGGGGAGTGGTGCTACCCAGGCCTTTAAGCTGGCCGCTCCTTCCTGCCACACAGGGGGGTCCTCTTGGGGGCCGGGGAAGTCCCCAGTTTTCAGCCTTTCCCAAAGTCCCCCTCCTGTGGTGGCCCCCCTCCATCTGGGCCCCTTTACAGGGTCCCGCCTTTAGCCTCACATCTTACTTTCTCACTTCACCGAGCTCTCCTCTGTGAGAGGTTTAGCTATTCTAAAGGTTGTCCTGGCCCCTTGCCCAAACCCC
>CATNWA010003062.1:0-26705 GCA_951230385.1 Staurois parvus | reverse complement strand
AAGCCGAGTCGGTTCCAGGAGAGCAATGGAACAACACAAAGAGCTTGCAACAGGGCACCATACTGGTTTACCAAGTGCTGAGTCCCACACTTGCAGACAGCTGGATTTAAATGTGCTTAAACCACACCATTCTGAAGGAGGGTGTCCGCAGAAGCCTTGGAAGGCAGTAAAGGTTCCCATCCATGCTTTGCAGGGAATAAACCAAGATGGGTTGCCGAGGCTCATGGAGCATGCACAAGCTCTGAAGAAAGGTAGAGACCTTGACACAAACACAACCATAATTTACAAAATTCCGGCTGCTAATTTCCTACTAAGGCCTTGTTTACATGGGGTGTACTAAAGTGCATGCATTACTAAAGAGAGCTGTGTTTACATGCATTGGGATGTACAGGTGTAATGCGCGATTCCCTGTACAGTTGAGTTCCATAGCATCTCAATTTGGATGCGCAGCGGTTGCACGGGCACAGCCACTGCTCCCTCAAACCTGACATCCGTGTTGGGGTGAGTGTACAACCAAAATTCAGACAGTGTGAGCTCAGAGACATGCACCCAGACCCTCACAGATGTCAAATTGGAACAGCAACTGTGCCTGTGCAGTTGCTACATGCCCAGAATTGACATCAATGTGACCTGCCGTGATGCCTGCACAGTGATACATTTTTACAATTTTATTATAACGGGGGGGGGGGGGGGTGGTCTTGGAGAGATATCTGAGGTCTAAACAAACCCTGAAGTCTCTTTTTTGAGGCAGAGAAAGGGACTGAAGACATTGTCCTCAGGCCCTTTCTCTGCAGCTTAATTGCACTACATACAGTATGAATGAATAGAAGTCTCTGCATAAAGACTCCTATTCATTCATAAAAACTGGTAGCATAGTAAATGGCGTTTTACTATGCTACAGTGATGATATGAAACGTAGGAGGATCAGTTATGATCGCCCACTATGTTCATTAAGGAAAGGAAGGGGGCTGGTAAACACATGTTTACCAGCCCCCCGCTCTCCATCCAGATAGTTATTTCCCTCCAGAGCAGCAGCTTCAGCTGGACGGATAACGGGGGAATAGGGAAAGCCGGCCGGCAAGCACTGTCGGGAGGGGTGCGGAAAATCAGGGGAGATACAACACTGTTCATTTTTCCTCTGTGGCTCCCCTGCAGCTTGTATATCTTTGGAAGGGCAGGAGGAGGAAAAGGCAGCAGCTGCAGTGAAGCCGTATCAGTGAACAGTGTTGTGGGTGGGTGGGCAGGATCAGTGGAGTGGGTGGGGGGTGGGGGGGGGGGGGGGGGGGGGGGGGGGGGGGGGGGTTTCTAATTGCGACCACACCAGACTAGTGCAGCCAGAAACACTGTTCCTGGTCACTACCACAAGAGTCCCAGTAACACCAGATCAGTATAAGCCAGAAACAGTGTTCCTTATCACCTCCACATCAGTTCCAGTGTCACTAGACCAGTTGCAGCCAGCAACAGTGTTCCTGGTCACCACCACACAATTTCTCATGTTCCCCTGGGGGTAAGCTCCAGACACCCCTGAACATGAGAACTGGAAGTACCAGGCTCAAAGAATAGCATGAATCACCTGCTGGAACTGCTTGAGAGGATGTCCGGGTTGAGTGTTGCTGGGCAAGGCATCCAGGGTAGTCAGCAGAAGCACTGGAGCAGATGAAGTAGGTCTGGTGCAGGGACTGGAGGCAGGTGGCACCCGTTGTAAGTAACAGGTCACAGGAAGAGTAGAATCCAGAAGCATAGCCAGTTCAGAGCTGAGGTTGGGTACCATGTTTGGATGTTTAAAAACAAAGCTCAGTCATGAAGGTAAGCCAGAGTCATACATGGGTGAACAATATAAGCAAGTCTGTTAAACAAGCCGGGTCAAATCAGGAGGTAGGCAGATGACTGGTCAATAATTAAGCTGAGTTGGTAACGGAGAATCCACAAACACAGGAATCACAGGAACTGGAGAGCCAAAGATCAACCAACAATCTCTGGAGGCAGTTAACTCTCTTATAAAGGCTGTTTGGTGCCAGTCCTGGATAACAGCATGCGTGGCTGTGCACCAGTGTGCATCCATGTGTCAGAGTGTGCTGGCGCACTCCCAATGAGTCCTCATGCAATCCTGCACAAATGAATGTGGCCATGTAGAATACCGGCAGGAAGGCCAAGTCTTTGTTTTCAATACATGTGAGCCTTTAGTGGCATGTGAGTGTCACCAGACCAGTGTAAGACAGCAAACAGTGTCCCTGATTGCCACCACAGTAGTGCCAGTGACCCATACTACTGCAGCCAGCAACAGTGTTCCTAATTGCGCCACACGAGTGTAGTGTCACTTGGCTAGTGTAAGCCACAAAGCATGTTCCTGATCACTACCGCACCATTCTGAGTGTCACCTTGCCAGAGTAAGCCAGCAATGGTGTTCCTGATCGCTACCCACACCAGTCCGAATGTCACCAGGTCGGTGTAAGCCAGCAACAGTATTCTGATTGCTAGCCATGACAGCCCCATTTTCACCATACCAGTGTAAGTCTGCACAGTGATCCTAATTGCCACCATACTGGGCTTAGTGTCACCAGACCAGTGTAAATCAGCAACAGTGTTCCTGCAGGCTGCCACACTAGTGAGTGTGTTGTCAACAGAGGAATGCAGCCAGCAATAATATTCCTGATCACTAGACACACTAGTGCCAGTGGCAGCAGAGCTAGTGCATCCATTAACAGTGTCCCTGATTGCTGCCACATTATTACAGCTTTGCCAGAGCCAGTGTAGCCAGCAACATTGTTTTTGTCCATCTCCCTGCCAGTGCAGTGTTGCTTCTGCCTGTACTGACCCTAGTCTGTTTTTATTGACCACATTTATGCCTGCTGTCTGGACTAGTCCTATGCCTGTTTGCTGTCCATGTCTCTGTCTGCTGCCTGAACTGACCATCTGCACTGCCCACTGACTACATTCCTGTGAGGACACCAGTCTCAGCCACCTCCTGCAGACAAACTGCACTCCTGGAACCACAGGAACTCTTTCGTTCACTCTTTGTTTGTACTTCCTGGCCAGTGAAAAAATGCATTGGAGTACTAACATACTTAATCTTAATTGAACAAGCTGAAGTTAGAAGCTGACTGATTACTATGCACAGCTGCACTAGACTTTGTGATGTCCAGGTTTAATATATTCAATTTCTGCTAGATGGGGGTGTAATTCTAAGTATACCAATGCTGTATTATTGTATTGAGAACTTTGTATTAAAAAAAACATTTTTTACTTTCTTTCTGCATTTTCCAATGACATATTCAAAAAGACTCACCATGCCTCCAAATACCTTGGATTACTTCCATTTACTTTCCAAAATGTAGTCATTTGGTTGGTGTTTCTATTGTCCTGATGTCTAGAGCAGTGGTCTCTCCAAACTGCGGCCCGGGGGCTGGATGTGGCCCTTTGCTTGCCTTTATCCGGCCCTCTGGACACTTTTCCCCCCACACCTTTATACAAGACAATATTCCTTTCCTCCAATCAACAATGGGACACCAATGATGGAGTACTACTCCTACCACTGACACCATTGATGTGGCACTATTTCCCCCCCCACTGACACCAACAATAGGGACACTGTTCCTCCCACTGACACTAATATGATGTAAACTATTCCTGCCACTGGCACCAAAAGATGGGGCACTATTTTCCCCCAATGACACCAACAGTAGGGCACTATTCCTCAAACTGACACCAATGATGGGGCATTATTCCTCCCACTGACACCAACGGTGGGGCACTATTCCTCCCACTGACACCAACGGAGGGGCACTATTCCTCCCACTGACACCATTGATGGGGAAACTATTTCCCCCTACTGATGCCAAAAATAGGACACTATTCCTTCCACTGACACCAATGATGGGGCACTATTCCTCCCCTGACACCAATGATGGGGCAGCACCATTCCTGCCACAACACCAATGGTGGGTTATTATTTCCCCCCAATGGACACACAACAATAAGACACTATTCCTCAAACTGCCATCAATGATGGGGCACTATTCCTTCCCACTGACACAAAACTGGACACTGTTCCTTCTGCTGACACCAACAATTGGGTCACCAATGAAGGGGTGCTATTCCTCTACCTAAATACCAAAGATACATTGTTTGCTCCCACTGATTCTGGGACAAATTCTTACTCCCAATGGCCACAGTCCAGCCCCCCCCTGAAAGTCTGATGGACAGAAAACTGGCCCTATGTTTAGAAAGTTTGGAGAACCCTGCTCTATAGCCTCATATGTGTGATAGATAAAGAAAATGTGTATGTATAACCCAAGAAAGCCTGAACTTGGATTTTAGGCCTCTCTCTGTAGCAGAATACATTTTGGCCTAAATTTATGAAGAAAGATTATTTTTTGGAAAAGTTTTATAACAGAAGCTAAGGAAAACTTTTCATTTCCAAAAATGTTCAATTTTTTTTCCACTATATAGTAAAAAAATAAAAAATGCAGTGATGATTAAATACCACCAAAAGAAATTTGTATCTGTCTAAAAAAACATTCATTAGGGTACAGTGTTGCATGACTGAGTAATTGTTAGCCAAAGTATCACAGTGCAGAAAACAAAAATGGCCTGGACAGGAAAAGGGGATTTAACATGCTGGTCTTCAAGTAGTTAAATCTAATGGCCATTGCTTTTTCCAGCAATCCTCAACTTATTAATTCAAACCATCATCCGTTCAGGTCTTTCTGCTAGAAATTAAAAATCTTGAAATGTATTTATTGTGTGTATGCAGTTACTGAAAAAAGGTAAAAGTATTTTCCATTCTCATCAGGATGACCTTTTTTCGCTCGAAAGCTGACCGAAAAAGACTATACCCTCTTGTATGGCCTTAAAAGAAAAAAAAAAAAAAAAATATCTTTTTGGCCGGTATCTTATATAAACGTGACCACCTAATATCAAGTGCAAGAGGAGTAAGGCATCCCAATCCTTATATGGTCAGTTTTATATTCCTTGGTTAATGCCCTTTGTTTTGTTTCTGTCATTTTCTGTGGATAACTAGTGTTGATGTCATGCTTGTGCCTTCCTGAAAGCTGATAAGTATCCTGCATATAAATAAATCACCATTTATGCAACTAGTCAAAGGTATCAATTTCATCTAAATGCATTACTCTCATGTAGGTATTACAGTTTTAAGAATTAAAATATTTATACTTTACATAACATACATAAATGGTACAAGATGCTAAGTTTACCTGCATTGCATGATAATATTTTGCATGTATACAGTGCTGAATGTTAACCCTTGGACTATAATTACTAACATTTAGAACAAGCAGTCTTTTGATGAAGTTTTCATATATCGCCTCTAGTGTCAAATACAGACAATCAATAAGAACCCGCAGAGCATGTGAAACAGCTAGAATGCATTTATGCTGCATCCTGGTAACAATCCAGTTAGAAAGACACAGGTGCAAGAGTTGTTTATATAAGGGCCAAGACACAGCCTCGGATTCATCTTCTGGTTGAGATGTGCTGGTGAGTGTGATAAGTTCCTTATCAGGACAAGCTACCTATTTACTCCTTGAACTCATTTTTAATAATCTGTTATTTATTTTAAATGTAATGGAAAATCTTAAATCAATTATAATGACCTAACATTTCTTGACATTTCGCCTTTCTTATCAAAATGAACCTTATTCAAACTGTTTATTTGGTTTGTGCTGTCTTCTTTGCAAATTGATATGCTAGATTAGATACAAATGTCAATTGATTTGTGATCATTTTCTCTGCCACTTGATACTAATTTTGCAAGGATACTGTTAACAAAATAATGTACATGAGCCCACTTAGAGTTATAAATATCACAGTGTTTTATTTATTTTGGTATTCAAATAAACAGCATGTTTTATTTTATGGTGAAATATAATTTCAGCCTTCTGTAAACCTAAAGTTGATTGCAGGCTGGGAGATATTTATTTTGCTAAAATGATGTGCATATTAAACAAATGCGTTGTTTTTTTTTTTTTTTTTTTATAGAATACCCTTTTCACCTTTTTTCATTCTTACTCCAGTGATAACTGGATGTCACTGCTGAGGGTGGGTTTCCTGATAGTGACAACAGTGGAACAGGACTGCACAAGTGTCGGCACAGCCTTATTAAAGTGCCACAATGAACAATCAAAATTATCCAAAAGAGAGAGTGCTCTAAACTACCACATCAAAATGCTATGTAGCTTTATTCTCGACAATGAATTAACAGTTTGTAGACAAGCAGTATCCAATGCATTTTGGGGGCAGATGCCATTGGCATCTATACCTATTACCCTTTGTGCCAATGCATTCATCTCTTTTTTTTTTTTATGGAGATCCCTTCTCAGGACATCGTTTCATAGTCCATATAGCAGCTCAAGATGCCTACAACATGCCCTGATAAAGGGGGATTGTCTGTCACCCAAAATGCATTGGTTCCTATTTGTCTAACTATTGTTAATTCATAGTAAAGATTAAAGATATTTGGACACTTTATAGTTTAACAGGCTACCTCTTTTTTTGCTCATTGAGACAGAACATTGTTATCCTATAACAGAAACAGCTCCGATGAAGGTGAAGTCATACCTGAACCAGATGACGAATCAAGTTCTGACTTTGAAGATGATACAAGACCAAAATTGTTTTCTCAGGAGGAGATGATGATTGGGAAGAGGCTTGAATCTTCCTAAAGATGCCGCTGAGTTACTCGGATCAAGGCTGAAAAGCAGGAATTTATTGTTGCCAGGAGTGTCATCTTCATTGGTTCAGACATCATGAAAAGGAGTTCGTTCCTTACTTCGCCCAGGAAGACAAGTTGGTTTATTGCATCGATGGTGAAGGTCTGATGGGTCAATTTAAATCCAATATGATTCAGAGCAATGGCGTCTTTTTTTATAGATTCTTCAAAAAGAAGTCTCAAAGCAGTTTTACTCCACAACAATGATTTTTACGCTTCCATACCTGTAGGTCATTCCATACACTTGAAGGAAACCTACGAGAACTTGGAATTGGTTCTTCGTAAACTTAAATATGAAGACCATGTTTGGCAAGTGTGTGGGACTTGAAGGTCTTGTGCATGCTGCTCAGGCAACAAGCTGGGTATACCCAATTACCCTTGTTTTCTGTGTCTATGTGTTAGGAATGGACTGGCCAGCAATGGTGGGACTCACCTGCCTTTTGATCTGCAGTACCAGGGCTGGCCAGCGGGTGCTCCCAGCAATCAGAGACTCAACCTTTCAGCCAGCTAACACCTGGAACTGATGATACTGGGTATTTAAGGGATGGCCAGACTTGCAGACTCTGCCTTGGTGTTGTGTTTGTCCTGGGCCCTGTATCTGTCCTGCATCCTGTTTCTGTTCCTTTGCTGACTTCTCCTGCTCTGATCCTGGCTTGTGACCCTGACCATCCCTCTGTCTGACCCTCTGTACTATGCTGCTTGCTACCTGCTGAACCTGGCCTGTGACCCCGACCATTCTCCGCTTGCTCCCCCTGTACCTACCTGCCCAATTGATATTGACCCGGCCTGCCTGACGACGCTTGCTTGTATATACTGTTATCTGTGGATGGTTGGTTTGGTTTGTTTGCACCGTATTATGTTTTTAGTATTGCACTGCGTTTATGTTTGTACTGTTAGTGTTAATAAATTATATTGTTTATAACATATCTGAGGTCTGCGTTTCCCTGCTTCAGTCACACACCTCTGGTCATACCTGGGAGCCCTGACATTACACCAAGGCCAATCCTGACCAGAAGTGGCTGCACAGGGAAGCCATCTTGGCTTGTTGATGGGAAGGATGGATCTTGAGGAGGTTGAGTATTTATATCTGCTAGTGTTTGATGACAGGGAGAGTATGCTTATCAAACTCTGAAGGAGTATACCCGGGGATGAATTGCTAGAATGTATACGGCTCGCTCATGTTCTAGTAGATCAGGGCACAGTGTTCTCTGAGGTGCAGCCATTGATTGAGGTTTGTGCAGAGTTGGTTTCATCTGGTTCCCCCGAATGCAGGGATGAATTTTTGCCACCATTTAGTGCAGACCAGGTAGAGTCCCTGGTGTGGTTATTAGAGGATGATGTGGGTTACTTTCTGGAGCGTTATTCCACATGTTCACCACAGACACTAAGAGATTGTATAAAACGCAGTGCAGTCATTGACCAGACAGACTTTGTGTAAGCTCAGCTTTGTTCAACCCCTACTGCAGACATGGACAGATTTGTTGCACCCAGCCTCAGTCAGCTTACAAAGACCCAGTCCTGCTTCTAACTCTACTCCTGTATTCCCACCAGCTCCTCCAGTTACAGCCCAGTATACTTGGCTATCTACCGCATGTCAGTACCCTGTTCCCACTCGCTGCACCTATCCTGCCTTTAACCCTGTAAAAAAAGCCCTCTGTAGCAACTGCTCCCTCTCCTGTTCCATCCTCCAGTTCTTCTCTGTCTCCAGCTGCTCCATTCGTTTGCAGACCTGCGTTTACTTGCAGTGCTCCAGTAGTTAAAACCAGAAAAAAAGCGAAAATTCTTTCCAACCAATACCATCCTGCCAGTATCCAAACCGGTGAGCCTGCCTTCCGTGGTTCAGACTGATGCCTGTACGCAGCCTGATGCCTGTACGCGGCCTGAAGCCTCTACTCGGCCTGAAGCCTCTACGCGGCCTGAAGCCTCTACGCGCCTGAAGCCTCTACGCGGCCTGAAGCCTCTACTCGGCCTGATGCCTCTACTCGGGCCTGATGCCTCTACTCGGCCTGATGCCTCTACTCGGCCTGATGCCTCTACTCGGCCTGATGCCTCTACTCGGCCTGAAGCCTCTACTCGGCCTAATGCCTCTACCCAGCATGATGAACTGATCCAGCCTGACGATCCTATTAGGCCAGTTGACTCGATGCCCGCTGTTGATCCAGATGATCCGGTACCTGATCCGGTGCCCGCTGTCGTGCCAATTGACTCAGAGCCCGCTGTCGTACCTGGTGACTCGGTGCCCACTGCCTTGCCAGATGACGCGGTGCCCGCTGGCAAGCCAAATGACCTGATGCCTGGTGACCTAGTGTCCGCTGTCATACCTGATGACCCGATGCCCGCTGTCGAGCCAGACAATCCGGTACCTGATGACCCGGTGCCCACTGTCGTGCCTGTTGACTCGGAGCCCGCTGCCACTGCCTTGCCAGATGACGCGGTGCCCGCTGTCGAGCCAAATGACCTGATGCCTGGTGACCCGATGCCCGCTGTCCAGTCAGACGATCCAATGTCTGACCCAGTGCCCGCGGTCATACCAGTTGACTCGGAGCCCACTGCCTTGCCAGATGACGCGGTGCCCGCGGTCGAGCCAAATGACCTGATGCCTGGTGACCCGATGCCCGCTGTCCAGCCAGACGATCCAATGTCTGACCCAGTGCCCGCGGTCATACCAGTTGACTCGGAGCCCACTGCCTTGCCAGATGACGCGGTGCCCGCTGTCGAGCCAAATGACCTGATGCCTGGTGACCCGATGCCCGCTGTCCAGCCAGACCATCCAATGTCTGACCCAGTGCCTGCGGTCATACCAGTTGACTCGGAGCCCACTGTCGTGCCTGGTGTGTCTCGGTGCCCGCCGCTCCGCCTGGGGGCCCGAGACCTGTTGCTCCGCTTGGGGGTCCAGCGCCCGCCGCTCCGCCTGGGGATCCGGCGCCCCGCCGCCCCGCCTGGGGGCCTGAGACCTGTCGCTCCGCCTGAGGGCCCGAGACCTGTCGCTCCTCCTGGGGGTCCGGCGCCCGCCGCTCCGCCTGAGGGCCCGAGACCTGTCGCTCCACCTGGAGGTCCGGCGCCCGCACGCTCCGCCTGAGGGCCCGAGACCTGTCGCTCCACCTGGGGGTCCGGCGCCCGCGCCGCTCCGCCTGAGGGCCCGAGACCTGTCGCTCCTCCTGGGGGTCCGGCGCCCGCCGCTCCGCCTGAGGGCCCGAGACCTGTCGCTCCTCCTGGGGGTCCGGCGCCCGCCGCTCCGCCTGAGGCCCGAGACCTGTCGCTCCGCCTGGGGGTCCGGCGCCCGCCGCTCCGCCTGAGGGCCCGAGACCTGTCGCTCCGCCTGGGGGTCCGGCGCCCGCCGCTCCGCCTGAGGGCCCGAGACCTGTCGCTCCGCCTGGGGGTCCGGCGCCCGTCGCTCCGCCTGAGGGCCCGAGACCTGTCGCTCCTCCTGGGGGTCCGGCGCCCGTCGCTCCGCCTGAGGGCCCGAGACCTGTCGCTCCGCCTGGGGGTCCGGCGCCCGTCGCTCCGCCTGAGGGCCCGAGACCTGTCGCTCCGCCTGGGGGTCCGGCGCCCGCCGCTCCGCCTGAGGGCCCGAGACCTGTCGCTCCTCCTGGGGGTCCGGCGCCCCGCCGCTCCGCCTGAGGGCCCGAGACCTGTCGCTCCATCTGGAGGTCCAGCGCCCGCCGCTCCGCCTGGGGGCACGATGCCCGTCGCCCCGCCTGGGGGCACGATGCCCGTCGCCCCGCCTGGGGGCACGATGCCCGTCGCCCCGCCTGGGGGCCCGATGCCCGTCGCCCCGCCTGGGGGCCCGATGCCCGTCGCCCCGCCTGGGGGCCCGATGCCCGTCGCCCCGCCTGGGGGCCCGATGCCCGTCGCCCCGCTTGGGGGCCCGATGCCCGTCGCCCCGCCCGGGGGCCCGGTGCCCGCCGCCCCGCCCGGGGGCCCGGTGCCCGCCGCCCCGCCCGGGGGCCCGGTGCCCGCCGCCCCGCCCGGGGCACGGTGCCCGTCGCCCCGCCCGGGGGCCCGATGCCTGTCGCCCCGCCCGGGGGCCCGGAGCCTGTCGCCCGGGGGCCCGGTGCCTGCACTGCTGCTCCGCCTGGTGGCCCGCTGCCTGCTGCTTCGCCTGGTAATCCGATGTGCCTCTGCCCGGAGTCCTGCCCGATGTGCCTCTGCCCGGAGTCCTGCCCGATGTGCCTCTGCCCGGAGTCCTGCCCGATGTGCCTCTGCCCGGTGTGCCTGGCCCGGTGTGCCTCTGCCCGGTGTGCCTCTGCTCGATGTGCCGCTGCCCGGAGTCCAGCCCCGGTGTGCCGCTGCCCGGAGTCCTGCCCGGTGTGCCAGTCTTTGATATCCCGCCAGTTGCCAGACCCGGGCGGTGGAACATTTTGCCCAGCTAGGACTGTTTGGAGCGTCCTGAGGCCGCTCCTTGAGGGGGGGGGTACTGTTAGGAATGGACTGGCCAGCAATGGTGGGACTCACCTGCCTTTTGATCTGCAGTACCAGGGCTGGCCAGCGGGTGCTCCCAGCAATCAGAGACTCAACCTTTCAGCCAGCTAACACCTGGAACTGATGATACTGGGGTATTTAAGGGATGGCCAGACTTGCAGACTCTGCCTTGGTGTTGTGTTTGTCCTGGGCCCTGTATCTGTCCTGCATCCTGTTTCTGTTCCTTTGCTGACTTCTCCTGCTCTGATCCTGGCTTGTGACCCTGACCATCCCTCTGTCTGACCCTCTGTACTATGCTGCTTGCTACCTGCTGAACCTGGCCTGTGACCCCGACCATTCTCCGCTTGCTCCCCCTGTACCTACCTGCCCAATTGATATTGACCCGGCCTGCCTGACGACGCTTGCTTGTATATACTGTTATCTGTGGATGGTTGGTTTGGTTTGTTTGCACCGTATTATTGTTTTTAGTATTGCACTGCGTTTATGTTTGTACTGTTAGTGTTTAATAAATTATATTGTTTATAAACATATCTGAGGTCTGCGTTTCCCTGCTTCAGTCACACACCTCTGGTCATACCTGGGAACCCTGACACTATGGGACAGTCGAGACCAACAAAATCACTGGACCAAGAAGAGTTGGCAGCCGAGGGTGCTAACAGTCGGTGAAAAAAATGTCCTCCGAGAAACTTTGGTACCTTCCCATAAAGTTCTTTTACCACCTTTCCACATAAAATTGGGATTGATAAAGCAATTCATAAAATCACTTCCAAGAGATGGAGAATGCTTCAAATACTTGGTCACCAAGTTTCCAGGCCTGTCGGAGGCAAAATTGAAGGCAGGTGTGTTCGTTGGACCAGACATTAGAAGACTTATAGTTGATCAAGAGTTTGTCAATACCATGACGGATCCTCAAACAGAAGGATGGATTTGCATTTAAAGAAGTCGTACAGAAATTTTTAGGCAATAACAAAGATCCTCACTACAAAAAGATCGTCAGACGAATGCTGAAAGCATTTCAAGCTTTAGGTTGCCTGATGAGTTTGAAAGTGCATTTCCTCCAGTCCCACCTTGACTACTTTCCTGAAAATTTGGGAGCTGTGAGTGAGGAACAACGTGAACGATTCCACCAAGACATTAAAGAGATGGAAAGGAGATACCAGGGAAAATGGAGCACTACAATGATGGCAGACTACTTTTGGATGCTTCAGAGTGACATTCCAGATGATACTCACAAGCGTAAATGCACCAAGAGGAGCCTCACAGGGAAGAAGAATCGAGTTTAGTGTGTGTAGGTGAGCTCATTTCAGTTCAAAAAAGGATTTCAAAATTGTAATAAAACTTTAATTTTATAAGTCTATTTCCATTTATTTTGAGGTATTGCCTTATTTAACATAGTTACCTAAATTGCCAGGAAAAACGTGTGTCCTATGACAAAATGGAGGTCATTTTCGGATTCAGCGCACCACAAAGCATAAAGATTATGTGGAATAACCAAAACAGCTCTTGAAAAACATTTTTTTGCAGACCATCTTTGGCCTATCCTACAAACCCATTCCACTGTCTCGTCTCTCTGTTGCTCTCAAACTATATATATACTTTTTTCTATTCCTTGGTTATATTTAGTTTAGTTCTATTTTTCTTATTTTCTTGATGTGCCTCACCTATTAATGATTGTGGTTACTATTCCATTACTCATATAAAACACTACATTCTGTTCTGTGTATTCTGTTCTCTCCTTACGAGTACATCCAAGGTTTCTATTGTTTCCCATGTCTGTATCCTTTCTCTCTAACATTTAGTGGGATCATTTTGTAATGTTCTACACGATTTTATGATATGGAATGTTACTTGATTTCTTGTAATATTCTGAATATTTTTTCTGAATAAACAGTTATTTCGCAAAAAAGAGATTTATATGAGATTTTAGTGATTGGGTTTACATCTACTTTAGAGCAGAACTAAACCCACCAATTTAACTGTTTCCCAAAACAGTTACATTCAAGGCATGCCTTGAATGAAAACTGTTACAGTTACTAGTGTGCTTATATTAGCTCTCAACTTCACTGTGAAGCCATCAAATGGCTGGTATCCTAGCTGATCACATGTATAGCACCATGGCAACTGCAGATCAGAGGCTAAGATGGCAACTTTCTTGGCTGTAAAGCATAGGAGGGTTTAATTTTGCAACCATTTTTTTTTATATTTCATTTGAAATCATACTCTGCTGTCTCCTAGTCACTGGGGTCATTTTACTAAAGAAATAATAGGCTGTTCACTTAGCAAAGTGAACTTTCACTTTGAGGAATTTTCACTTAGTTTTATTTTTTGTTTTTATGTACATTTTTCTTGCAGGTGAATGGATATTCTTTGTAAAGTTAATTTTCACCGTATTCACTATGCCATATAAACATTTTCTTGCAAAGTGCAAATTCCCTTTGACAAATGAACACACTCTACTCTTTTAGGAAATCAAGCTGTTTTGGATGCGGTCACTTACCGACCACAGCTGTTGTGATCTACCAGTGAGCCTAATTAATGTGAGAATACGTGCACGTAGACGTAAGACACTGGCAGATAAAATGCAGTTTGCCAACTTCCTAAAATTCTGTTTTATTGAGGAACTAACAGTATCATTTATAGGGCTTATGATGCAGGCAAAGCATATACTTTGATTGGGTGAAAAGTCCACTGGGTTTCTGCGTGTTCTTCCATCCGTGTTGATATCTTCCAATCATTGTCTCCAAAAAGACTCATTCCCTTTTATGGGGGTTGTTTACATTAAAAGATACTTTTCTCCTAATGAGTCACCTAGGGTGAGACTCTGGATGAAGGTGCCATCTTAATTATCATCATTGTTCTGTCATCCTATATCTGATTGTCTACTTAAGAGAGTAAGGAATTTAAAGAGCAAGAAGCAGAAAGTAGCAAGACTATAAAATTGTCATTTTACTGATCATCTAATAGAACGTGGACTGTCTATCACAATCCACTACAAAGCCATTGATACCAAATATGCAGGTTGTCAGTAATATGATTTTACCGTTATAGCTGATAGACATGGTCCTCTTGAAAAGTGCGACAATTTCTACATCCTTCTTATACAAATAAATTCTCCTTATGATCTTTGTTCTAAGGCTACCCATAAACATGAGATACAATTTTCCAAAGTTTTATAATTAGAATTGTACAACGTGGGAACACAAGTTACAAAGTATTGTGTATATGACAGTATGTTTTTTTGTACATGTTTAAGATATATGTATTATGTTTAATTAAAATGTTTTAACTTTGTCCAACAGACTTGGCCAATGATATCTTGTTTGCATATATAATACTGTTTGAGTTAATGTCCACTGTTATGTAGTGCACCTTCTGAGAATCACTAAAATGGACTGGCTTTGTTTGATGAAACCAAAAACATCAATCACATCAAAAAAGGTACATGTTAGACCAGTAAGCTATCATATCAATTTTTGGGGGTTTATTTAGTAAATCCATATACACATTAGACAAAACCTATGACAATAAAACACAATCACATTGAATAAAGGTACATATCAGATCAGTAAGTTGTTATATAAATGCTTATTTTTAGGATATTTGTGATTTAAATAGTAAATCAATCAAAGTTCACTATCATGTATGCAAAGCCAATGAGATCTGATCTGATTTTCTAATAGAATAAATCAGATTGTTTTGGTTTTCTGAATCATTATTCTTTGCATGACCTTATTAAAAGGGATGGTTATGTTTATGAATAATATGCATAAATGGCTTTAAAGAACCTGTATAGCGCTCCTTCAAGGATTACGTTGTTATGGTAGCTGCATCTAACAATAAATCAAACTATAATGACAAACAATCAGGGGATTTAAGAGGACCAAACAATCCTTAGATGAAATTTGTAATGCATTTTCAGGGTCTAATAATTTTCAGCCATTTTAATTACATACTGTATACTTCTAAGTTTTTAATGTTATTTCCACGTTTAACCCAATATTATATTTATATGTGGAATTTCATTAAAAAACACAGATTTGTGGTTCTTCTTTTTTTTGTTTGTCTAGCACTGCACTCAGCATTCTTGCCAGATGACTAATTTGAGAAAGTCACATGATAATCTAACTATAGAATTTTATGTTTTTAGTCAAGGGTGATTGACAGAGTATAGGCATGAAGTGACCATACACAGCCCAATCTTTTCAAGTGATAAGGCCTGCCAACCATTATTATTTATTATTATTATTATTATATTCAGTATTTATAAAGCGCCAATAGTTCACTCAGCGCTGTACATTACAAAGGGGGACAGAACATGTGACAGAACAATACCAATACAATGCAAAACATGAGGGGATCGAGGGCCCCTGCTCTTTCGAGCTTACAATCTAGAAGGGGTGGGATAGTGGTACAGGAGGAGATAGCTGTGGGGGATGGAGTGGTAGGAAGAGTGGAGGAGGTCAGCAAGTTAGCAAGGGGTGAGGTAGGCTTCCCTGAAGAGATGGGTTTTCAGGGTGCGCCTAAAGGAGAGGAGAGTAGGTGATAATCTGATGGGTTGGGGCAGGGAGTTCCAGAGGATGGGTGACACCCTGGAGAAGTCCTGGAGGCGGGCATGGGAGGAGGAGACCAGGGAAACTAGAGAGAAGGAGGTCTTGTGAGGAGCGGAGTGTGCGTGCTGGGCGCGGGTACTTGGATATTAGGTCAGTGATGTAGTTCGGGGCAGTATGGTGGACAGCTTTGTACGTCAGTGTTAGGATTTTAAATTTGATCCGTTGCGCAATCGGAAGCCAGTGGAGGGATTGGCAGAGGGGGGGGGTGGACGCGGAAATGGAGCGGTTGGAAAGGTGAATGAGTCTGGCAGCCGTATTTCAGGATCAACTGAAGCGGGGGATAGCCAGCGGCGAGGCAGGCCAGTGAGGAGGGAGTTGCAGTAGTCGAGTCGTGATATGATGAGGGAGTGGATGAGCTGTTTAGTGGTTTCTGGGGTTAGGAACGTGCGGATTTTGGCGATGTTGCGGAGGTGGAGTCTGCACGAGTTTGTTTAAAGATTGGACTTGGGCTGGAAGGATAGGTTGGAGTCCAGAATGACACCAAGTACTCTGGCCTGCAGAGCGGGTTTGATATTGACGTTGTTGGATGTGATGTAGAAGTCAATGGGGGGTGGGGTTCGGGCTGGGGGGAAGACAAGGAGCTCGGTTTTGGAGAGATTCAGTTTAAGGAAGTAGGAGCGACATCCAATCTGATATGTCGCTCAGTAGGTGTGTGATTTTGGGCAGAGACCGAAGGGGTGAGGTGGGGGGTTGAGAGATAGATTTGTGTGTCGTCGGCATAGAGGTGGTAGTTGAAAGCCGTGAGAGTGTATGAGTTGGGTGGCCAAGGGAGGAGGTGTAGATGGAGAAGAGAAGGGGCCCAAGGACAGAGCCTTGAGGGACCCCAACACAGAGAGGGGGAGTGAGGGGGAGGTGGTAGCATTATAGGTAACGCTGAAAGAGCGTTGTGACAGGTAGATGAGAGCCAGGAGAGCAGAATCTCTGAGGCCGAGGGAGTGTAGTATTTTGAGGAGGAGGGAGAGGTGGTCAACTGTGTCGAAGGCCGCAGAGAGGTCAAGGAGTAGGAGCACTGAATAGTGGCCATTAGCTTTGGCGGTTAGAAGGTCGTTGGAGAGTTTGAGTAAGGCGGTTTTCGGGATAGGGTGGAGTGTAGGGGGCGGAAGCCAGACTGTAGGGGGATCGAGGAGGTTGTTGTCGTTGAGGTGAGAGCATAGGCGGGTGTAGGACGAGACGCTCGAGGAGTTTAGATGTAAGTGGGAGCAGGGAGATGGGTCTGAGGTTCGTTGGGTCATTGGGGTCCAGGGAGGGCTTTTTAAGTATGGGGGTGATGTGTGCATGCTTCAGTGGGGGGGGGGGAAAGTGCCGGAGGAGAGGGAGAGATTAAAGATGTGGGTGAGGGAGCGTAGGGATGGAGGGGGAGGGAGGTCGTAGGAATTGTGAGGGGGATAGGGTCGAGGGGGGCAGGTGGTGAGGCGGGCATCAGAGAGGATCTTGGAGACTTCCTCAATGGTAGTAAGGTCAAAGGTGTGGAGTGTTGGGGGAGCTTCAGTATGAGGAATGTAGGGTGGGGTGGGAGTGGAGGTCAGAGCAGTGTGGGGCCGGTGGGAGAGGGGTGATGATGAGGGGGTAGCCGAGTGAGGGGGGGGGTGTTTGGTTGGCAATGGGGTCGGAGGGAGTTTGATGCAGTGACGAAGTCCCTGCGGGTAATGTCCAGTGGGGGGGGGGGGATGAGGGGGTAGCTGTGTGAGAGGGGACGGGTTGTGAGGGGCGGCGTGTGAGGGCGTGTGAGGGGGTTGCGGCAATGTCCTTGCGAATTGTGTCAATCTTGTTTTTGAAGTGATTGGCAATATCTCAAGGGCGGTGAGTGAGGTGCTGGGTGGAGGTGGGGGTGGAGAGAGTAGAGAGTTGAAGGTGGAGAAGAGTCGGCGAGGATTGGAGGAGAGGGCCTTGATGAGGGTCAGGAAGTAGGCTTGTTTGGCTGCGTGGAGGGAGGAGGTGTAGGTGCGGAAGGCAGATTTGTAGCAGGTGAAAGCTTGTTGGGATTTTGTTTTGCGCCATAGTCGCTCCAGGGCACGACTGCGTCGTTTGAGGGTTTTGGTGTGATCAGTCTGCCAGGGCTGGAGCGGTCGGAGTCTGATGTTGCGTGTGGTTAAAGGCGCTAGTGAGTCAAGGGCTGCTGACAGCACGTTGTTGTAGGAGCAGTCATAGCCAGTCGGGGCAGGACAGGGGGAGGATGCGGTCGTGGAGTTGATCAGCTGCAGAGTGGAGGGGGGCAGGGTTTAAGGTTGCGGAGTTGCGGAGGTTAACGGCTGGTAGTAGTGTGACATTTGGAGGGGGTTTTTGTTGGAAGAGGACGAGGAGATAGAGAAGGTGATCAGGTTGTGGTCAGAGAGAGGGAAGGGGGTGTTAGTGAGGTTGTGGGGAGAGCGCAGCGGTTGGAGAAGACAAGATCAAGGATATTACCGTCGGAACACGTGGGTGGTGGATTGTATGCACTGTGCAAGTGCAAAAGGAGGAGGTTAAGTTGGAGGAGACGGGCTGTGTCCGGGTTGTCAAGGTTGACTAGGGATGTTGAAATCCCCAAGAATGAATGGTGGGTTAGCTCAGAGGAGAGGAAGAAGGGTTAGCCAGGAGGAGAAGTCATTCCAGGGAAGCGGGGGCGTTATGGATCCAGGAGGCCGGTATATCACAGCAATCTTCAGGGGGGTTGGGGAGAATAGTCGGACGCAGTGGGCCTCGAAGGAGGAGAAGGATAGGGAGGGGGGGTTTGGGAGGACTCGGAAGGTGCTCCGCTCGGGGTTGACAGGAGCAGACCAACCCCACCACCTTTACGACCGTTGGGCCTGGGTGAGTGGGTCCAGGTGAGACCTCCATAGGAGAGTGCAGCAGGGGAGGTAGAGTCAGTGGGCCTGGATCCAGGTTTCCGGTGATCGCCAGGAGGTTGAGGGGCGAGCGGGGGAAACAAAGAGGTCGTGGGTATGGCGGTAAGCTTGTTGCACACCGATCCGGGCGTTCAGGAGTGCACATGAAAAGGGGGGGAGATTTAGGGAGCAGGGGGACAGATACTTTAGGTTGGCGGCGTAGGGACATGGCGGCGGGAGGGTGTTGTTGCGGACAAATTAATTAATGGACAAATACTTTTACAACCTGTTTTTATGAGGATGAATGGGAATAAATATGTTACTACCAAATTTGTGACTGTCACTCACTGGCATTCAAAGAATTAGGTAATGGTGGGTATTCAAGAATGGGGGCAGATGTCTCTCTGTCCTTCATTCTTGGTAAGATATTGTATTTATTACAGGTATTTAAATAGCGCCATCAATTTATGCAGTGCTTTTTTGTCATCACCATGTGGTAGTGAGCCCCTTGTAGATACTCAAACTTGGGATTCCCCCTGGCGCAGAGTCTTAAACCCCAGCCTGCTTCTTCACCAGAGCCTCTGATGGTGGGGGGTGGACTTGCAGCAAGCTGGGACCAGGTCACGGTCCCCAGGTACACCCCAGCTGAGGATGTGGAGCAGAGTACAATGGGAGGGAGACAAACGGAAATCGATTTGATAGACTAGCGAGGTCAGGACAGGCGGAAAACAATAGCACAGTCAGAGAACGAAGCCGAGGTCGGTACACAAGTAGTCAATGCAGGATACCAGGCAATAGCAACACACAGGAGCTCCAACAACTAGGAAGTTGCTCAGGCAAAGTGGCCTTGGACTGAGCATTGTCTTATATAGGCAGGCAAACAAGGAGGCAGGCCAGGAAGTGATGGAATAGGGAAGGAAAATAAAACCCCAGAGAACAGCAGACAACACCCATAGGTGAGCACAGGGAAAACACATATGTGAAGGGATCAGGAACAACACTGCAGGTAAGAACACAAACAAGAAACAACTGCAAGCTAAAAAAACCCTTGTGACACTTTACATATATATTGTACATTCACATCAGTCCCTAATCCTCAAGGAGCATTACAAAGCTCTAAGGTCCCTAGTTCACACTCATACATACACATTGCTAGGGCCAATTTTAGATAGGAGCCAATTAACCTACCAGCATGTCTTTGGAGTGTGGGAGGAAACCAGAAAAACCTAGAGCAAAAAACCCATACAGGCATAGGGAGAACATGCAAAACCCCATGCATGCTCTTGGGATTCCAAATCCAATGACCCTAGTGCTGCCAGGCAGAAGTGCTTAACCACTTAGCCACTGTGCTGCCCCAATAAGATACCTGTCTATGGTAACATTGCACCAAGGTAAGAGAGATAAAGAGTAATCACTGTGCTGTGCTCTTAGACCTGGGCATAATATAATGAGCAAATATGTAAATATTTAGCTGAAAGTTATATAATAGAAGCAAGGATTTTGTAAGTACACATAATCTACTAAACTAAAACTATTATATAACAATTAAAATACGGCGCTATAATGACAAAGATAATAGAGTAAATGAATATATCTAGCCATCTATAAGGGGGTGAGATATATAAATGACATCTATAAATGACATCTAACTGAGGTGAGATAGATGGCTAAGGAATGACATGCATTAAAGTGACAAATGGTGCATAGTGTCCTTGGGTAAAATCACACAAACTTCATGCAGGTGTGAACTGCAATGTGGCCAATCCTCTAAGGCTGGGGTGCCCCCTCACCTTCCTGCTCAGGCCCCAGGGGACCAAAGAGCATTGAGTGGTGAATAAAATATTCCTCCAGATGACAGGTAGATCTCTCTGGCGGCGAATAGTATATTCTCTCTCCACTTGACTAGCCTCAGTAGCAGATAGGTAAGCCTCAGCAGCAGATAGGTACGCACCTCACGCAGCAGATGATACCTGTGGTGTCTCTCCAGTATGAACTCCTCCCATACGGTCACCAGTGAGGCAAGAGAGACTGGTATAGTGTAAAACCGTTTATTATTAAGTAAAAAACAATACTAGAAAAACTACTTACAAGGGTCTTAGGGGACAAGCAGGCCTTTACACCACTCAAGGGTGTACTGTATTGGATAACGGTGCACACAAGATGGAGCCCACGCCGGAATATGACGTCAGGCCGGTCGGTCGTCAAAGCTCCTCCACTGGCGTATCTACGCGTTACAGTCCACTCAAGCACGTGACTTCATCAGGATATACGCCTACTACTGGTGGAGCCTATTTATTGGGGTGGATTAGTCAATCGGCACTCCTACTAGGCGGTGACCAGCCGCCATTTAGCTCTGGAGTGCCTATATCGATGGACAAACTTCTATGCGTATATGCGGCAATCCTTGCATTCAATGCCGGCGATAAAGGTCCATAAGGTAATAAAAAACAATAACAGCGCCAGAACGATAAAATGTGAATGCAAGTAGAATAATGATAGATAATAATATAAAATAATATATAAAAAATGATGATAATTAAACGCCAATTTGAAGTAATCATGGTGGATATAGTGCACGCTCGGTCACAGGGCTGGGACCCTAAGGCGGCACTCTAACATACCAGCCACACATACAATGTCACAGGAGGGAAAGAAATAAGCCATAAGAGATATATGACATCTAGCATGGGTCCAAAAAACACCCATTGTATGGAGGTAAATATCATAAGTAAATGGAATATAAAAATTATGTATAAAAAATAAAATATTGGAAACCGAAAAATGCACAGAGGGGCCCATTAATTCAGTACACCATAGGGATGGTTACTGGAATAACATATCCTAAAACATAATACAAAGTGTAACCCCTAGGGGTATCTATATTAGAAATATTGGGGGCCCCTAATTGCAAATCATAATGAATAAGGTGCAAAGCTCCTATCACAGGGCTGAGCACCCTAAGGCGGCATCTCTACACATGCCAGCCACCATACAATACCACTGATGGGAAAAACAATTCCATTGAATATATGAAATCTACTATACATACCAAGGACCCCCCGTAATAGGGAGGTAACATACAGAAGGCATGAATACATATATGGATAAATATATAAAAAGATAGAGTATGTTGGAACTGAGAGAAGAGTCACAGAGGCCCATTTAAGCAGTATAACATAGGGATTGTTATTATGATAACAAGTCCTAAACTGATACGGGGTATGGCCCCATAAGGTGTCACTATTAGGGGTAATAGGCCCTAATTAGAAGTTGTTAATGAAGCAATTCAGGTCGAATTCAACATTAAGGCCCCTGGGGGCTTGGGACCTCAACAGTGAAAATCCATTTGGATTCCATTTGGCTAATAGATCTGACTTTGTTTAACTCCCCCCTCCAGTGTCTTTTGTATTTCTCTATGCCCCAAAATTTAAGTTTAGAAGGGTCACTATGATGATGGATAGCGAAATGTCAGGGAACACTGTGTTTGGTGTATGACCCTTTTTAATATTTTGTATATGTTCCCCTAACCCTCTTCCACATGGGCCTCTTAGTTCTTCCTATGTATTGTAGCCCACACTCGCACTGCTAGGCAATACACTACCCCCTCGGTATGCATGTTATAAAACTCCTTGATGGTATAATGTCATTCCTGTGGTGGTTGCTTCATAATTTGTGTTTAAGTTCTCCTATTGACCCCCTTAGTAGCCTTACACGCGTAGCATGTATTGCACGGGTAGAAGCCCTTTAAGTCAAAGAGTGTGGTGCTGCGATTAATCTGAGGAGGGTCGATCACATTTTTAACTATGCTGGTTCTAATGCTAGGAGCTTTCCTATATACAAATAGTGGTTTGGCAGGTAGGACCTTTTCTAAATGAGGATCTGATTGAAGGATGGGCCAGTATTTCTTAAATTTAATTTCTCAATTTTCTTGTAGATGCATATTGTAATCTAAAATGATGGATACATGGTCATCTGGATGGGCCTCCTATTCTTGTTCTATCAGTAGTTGGGACCTGTCCATTTTCCCCCACTTCTTCGATTTTTTTGGAAATATAAAATGTTTACTGTAACCTTTTTTGTTCGAATCTGTCCCCTAGTTTTTGAACCTGATTGTTTATAATCGTCTATATTGGTACAGTTTATCCTTAACCCGGATAAACTGACCCTGGGAATATTCAGGAGCCACTTAGGATAATGGCAACTGTCCAGTGCAATGTAGCTATTGCGGTCTACATTTTTAAAAATAAGTGGTGGTAATCAATCTATTGTTTCTTGATTGCATAATTCAAATCTAGGAAATGGATGGAACTCTTCACTAGTTTCCCATGAAAGGGAAATATTTTTATCATTAGAATTGAGTGTCTGTAAAAAATGACTGTAGGGAGGTCTCATCACCCCGCCAGAATATTATCACGTCATCTATGTAACGTTTATATAGCGCCAACTCCTTAGGTGTTTGGAGGTAGATGGAATCTTGTTCCCAGTGGGCCATGAAAAGGTTAGCCACACTTGGGGCAAAGCGGGGCTCCCATGGCAACTCCTGCTTATCTGCTTAAAAAGTTATTGGTGTCCATGCCAGAAATAATTGTGGGTGAGGCAAAAATCTAGACAGTCAATAATGTACTTGTTCTGCTGTGTTTCACTTTCAAGTTGCTATATTCACTCAAGCCCCAATTGGTGGATGTAATTGCATTTTCATGATCAATTATAGTATATAAGGAGGAGACATCAGCAGTGGCTATTCTTAAATTATCAATAATATCTGGATGGTATCAAGTAGTTGGATCAGATGTTTAGTGTCCCTGAGGTATGCTCGTGTCTCTTTAACTAGGGGTTGTAGAAAGGTGTCTACATATTGTCCCAATCTAGATAAGATGGAATCGATGCCGTTCACTATAGGCCTCCCTGGGGGGTTATGAAGGTCCTTATGAATTTTGGGGACCAGGTAGATGACCGGTATCCTACATGTATCTGGTATCAAAAATCTTGCTTCTTTTTTATTTAGGATCTTGTCCTGTATTCCCTTATTAACCAGGGTCTCTAGTTCTTGTTTATAATTAATGGTTGGATCCTTTTGTAAGATTTTATATGTGGTGGTATCTGCCAATTGTAAATTCAGTTCCTTCAGATACTGGTCTTTTGATAGTACCACTATCCCACCTCCTTTGTCAGCTGGTCTGACCACTATGTCTTCCCGCTGGGATAATTTCTTTGTGCCCATTTGTATCATATTATTACCAGATATACGTGGGTAATTTAAGTTTTTCTATATCTTGTTGTAACATCTTTTTAAAGACTTCTATTTGGTTGTTTCTACCAATCTGAGGATTGAACAGTGATCTATTCCTCAGGTCGGTATGTGTAAATTGACTGGCCCCTCTATTGGTGTTATGTGTATTGCCTGATAGTCCTGCAAAGTATTTTTTAATGTTGAGTTTCCTAGTGAACTTCAACATGTCTACATAGATACTAATTTATTGGCAGGTTTTGGTGGGGCAAACTTCAGACCTTTGTCCAATACCTCTAGTTCTTCTCTGGAGAGGTTGGCCCCACTGAGGTTGAATACTCCAACCCCTAATGATCTCTTTTTCTTTTTTTCTTTTGCTCCTGCTCTGCAGCCTCTGTATTTCTTGGGGGGCTCCTCCTTCTTTCCCTTTCTGGACTCCCTACTGCTCTGCTTCTCTCTAAAAAATTGTTGTTATCTTGGGGATAATCATGTCTACTTGGTTCGTACCGATTATATAGCGGAAGTGGGCTCCTTACATTATAGGACTGATAGTAATTCCTATCATTGTTATAGTAACCTGGCTCCCTATTAGGTGGTCTATATTGGCGGTCATTTGGATATTGATTAGATCTAGGTGGGTATTGAGGTCTATATTGTGGATATTGGGGGTATTGTGGTCTCCATTGATTACCATACCCATTCCCATTGGGTCTATTGTATGGTGGTCCTTTGTTTTGAGTGTTCCCTTTACCGGTTGGGGTACGGTTGTTTTTCTGGTTTTCCTGTGTGTTATTACTTTTTCTATTAACTTGTGATGTGGGTACTTAGTTTGGGGGCAGGTTTAGTTTCCCTTATTGGAGATGTATTAACTGAAGTTACTGTTGTAGAATTCATATTATCCTGCCATTTAAATACCTGGTCTTTTCTGAAAAATCACTTAAGTCTCTTTGGTATTTTTTAGTTTTTCTATATTTGATTTCCTGTTCTGCTTTTTCTAAATCCTTATTCAGGCGTTGACTGAGTCCTACCATTTCTTGCATCTCCTTAAATGGTTCTATTTGGATTTTAATCTCATCTATAAGTTTCTCTAAGTTTCGCATTTTCTTTTGCTTCCTTTTAATTAAAAATGAAATAAATTCAAGGCCTTTTTCATGGAAAAAGTCGAACCACTCTTCTATTGATTGTTCATCTGTTAACCCATCTCCTATGGGTACATCCCATCTTAACCTCCTGGGAATGAGCCTATCCTTCAGATATTTCTCATATGTTAACATATCCCACCATGTAGATAACTTCTTTCTCCATTAGGTGTCCAAGTTTTCTAAACTGGGTATCAAGGTCACCTTTCCTAGTATTCTCAGGTTTGGAAAAGATGTCTTCTATATTGATTGACCTGTTCTCTATAAAACTAAAAATTTCCATAATGGCAGCTGGAGATAAGGCAGTATTGGTATGTGTATATGATTAAGGAACAATCTCCTGCGCACTATTTTGAAAATAAATGATAGAAGCAGCCTGTATTATAAACAAGAACTAGAGACCCTGGTTAATAAGGGAATACAGGACAAGATCCTAAATAAAAAAGAAGCAAGATTTTTGATACCAGATACATGTAGGATACCGGTCATCTACCTGGTCCCCAAAATTCATAAGGACCTTCATAACCCCCCAGGGAGGCCTATAGTGAACGGCATCGATTCCATCTTATCTAGATTGGGACAATATGTAGACACCTTTCTACAACCCCTAGTTAAAGAGACACGAGCATACCTCAGGGACACTAAACATCTGATCCAACTACTTGATACCATCCAGAATATTGATAATTTAAGAATAGCCACTGCTGATGTCTCCTCCTTATATACTATAAATTGATCATGAAAATGCAATTACATCCACCAATTGGGGCTTGAGTGAATATAGCAACTTGAAAGTGAAACAGCAGAAGTACATTATTGACTGTCTAGATTTTTGCCTCACCCACAATTATTTCTGGCATGGACACCAATACTTTAAGCAGATAAGAGGAGTTGCCATGGGAGCCCCGCTTTGCCCCAAGTGTGGCTAACCTTTTCATGGCCCACTGGGAACAAGATTCCATCTACCTCCAAACACCTAAGGAGGAGTTGGCGCTATATAAACGTTACATAGATGACGTGATAATATTCTGGCGGGGTGATGAGACCTCCTACATTCATTTTTACAGACACTCAATGCTAATGATAAAAATATTTCCTTTCATGGGAAAAACTAGTGAAGAGTCCATCCATTTCCTAGATTTGATATTGCAATCAAGAACAATAGATTGATTACCACCACTTATTTTAAAAATGTAGACCTTCAATGGCTACATTGCACTGGACAGTTGCCATTATCCTAAGTGGCTCCTGAATATTCCCAAGGGTCAGTTTTTATCCGGTTAAGGAGAAACTGTACCAATATAGACGATTATAACAATCAGGTTACAAAAACTAGGGGACAGATTCGAACAAAAAGGTTACAGTAAACATTTTATTTCCAAAAAAAATCGAAGAAGTGGGGAAAATGGACAGGTCCCAACTACTGATAGACAAGATTAGGGAGGCCCATCCCAGATGGACCATGTATCCATCATTTTAGATTACAATATGCACTACAGAAAGATTGAGAAATTATTTAAGAAATACTGGCCCATCCTTCCAATCAGATCCTCATTTTAGAAAAAGGTCCTACCTGCCTAAACCAACTATTTGTATATAGGAAAGCTACCTAGCATTAGAACCAGCATAGTTAAAAATGTGATCGACCCTCCACAGAATAATCGCAGGACACCTCACTCTTTGACTTAAAAGGGCGTGTCAACCGTGCAGATACATGCTACGCAGTGTAAGGCTACTATAGGGCGGGTCAATAGGAGAACTAAACCATTTGAAGCAACC
>CATNWA010003061.1:0-21399 GCA_951230385.1 Staurois parvus | reverse complement strand
GGCTGTAATCTGACCCAACACCCAAGACCATGGCTGTAATCTGACCCAACACCCCATGACGTAAATCAGACCCAACAACCCAAAGCCATGGCTGTAATCACCAACACCCAAGACCATGGCTGTAATCTGACCCAACACCCAAGACCATGCTGTAATCTAACCCAACACCCAAGACCATGGCTGTAATCTGACCCAACGCCCGAGTTGTGGTTACAACTTTTCAGAAATGAGAATAAACCTTATCTGCTTTTTTGTAAAGTTTGCAAAAACACTAATTTCTACATGAAGCTGGCATAGACAGTTTTGTTTAGTGTGTACAAATTTCATATATATGTTAAACTAGCATCTTGTATTAGTGTATACAAAATGGATTCAGTTATATTCCATTTAATCCTTTCATCATGGTTGTCTTTAAAATGTGTTAGACGACGGGGCAGATATGCATATACCGAAGATAGTGTAATTTTCTTATGGGTCCAGCTATAGGGGAATTTGCCTTTGAGGTGTTTCAAGGGGCCCCTTGCTACGGCTATTGGTAGGGCACAAGATTTTGTTATATTAAGTTTATAATAAGAAACTGCACTAAATGCCTGCAGGGTGGCCGATATTTCTGTTAAAGAATTCAAGGGGTCAGCAATGGCAAGAATGACATCATCTGTGAACAATTCTATTTTATGGGAAGTAGTTGCTACTTGAATGCCTGGAATCCGTGGATTGATTTTAATTGCAGTTGCTAAGGGTTCCATTACTAATGAGAAAATAATAGGAGATAGGGGCAAACTGTCAGGGCAGGAGCGATGGAATGGGCAGGCAGGCCTATGGTAAGGTCACGCAGTGACTGACGACAGCCACTACCCACAGACCAGAGTCCCTCAGGGCGCAGAGTGTAAGCCCAGGCTGCCCTTCACCAGGGCCCCTGATGGTGGGGATGGACTTGACGCAGCCTGAGACCAGGTCGCAGCCCCCGAGTAACCCCAGCTGCGGTAACGACTGCCGCCAATGGCGTACAGCTAGAGCTAGATGGGAAAACGTGTAGCGAGGTCAGACAGGCCGGGTCTATAACAATGGAGCAGACAGTACAAGACGGTAGGCAAATGAATACTCAGGTCACGGGCGGGTTCAGCAATGGGAGGTCAGGTAAAGGGTTAAAGCAGAGAATAGTCTTGTCCAAGCCGAGTCGGTTTACTAGGAGAGCAGTGGGAACAGAACAAGAGCTTGCTGCAAGGAACATACAGGACAGGAATGCAAAGAGCAAGTGCAGACAACAGGCTTAAATGTGATCAACCACGCCCCTCTGGGGGATGGACCGCAGAGGCCTGAAAGCATAAAAGGCTCCCACCCATGCTTTGCAGAAACCTAAGATGGATGCCAGCACATGGAGCAGCATAACCTCTGGGGGAAAGGTAGGACCTTGACACAAACCTGCTTTGAGCAGCGTCCTAAGTACTGCCAGTGGACTCTATTGAAGGCCTTTTCGGCATCCAATACCAAGAATACGGCTTGCAATCCACATGTTTCAACCAATCTCATCAGGTTGAGTATTCTACAGGTGCCGTCTGCAGCTTGTCTACCCTTGACAAAGCCCTCTGTGATCAGCTTAGCAGGGAAATGGGCCTGAAATTTTGAGGGCAGTCCGGAGTCTTCCCCGGTTTAGGTAAAGTGACAATGATAGCCTTTAGCATCTCAGGGGGAAATGTGGCGTTAGTTGCGTTAGTCGCGGCTTCGTCAAAATGTTCTTTTAAGATGCGGTAGTAATTAAGATTCTTAGCTAACAGATTTTAAGGCAAAAAAAAGCTAAGATGAGAATTTCTCACTCTATGGAACCTTGAACCAAACAAAAAATGTTGAACCTACTGAAAATTGCAGATGTGTTTGTGGACTTTTTATGGGTCGTTGTAAAAAACTTCAAAAATGGTCCTCACACCACCCCCAACCTTTGGAACCTGATATCCTTCACTTTCTCTCCAAACATGAACTTTCCATCACTATCTGAGGAGCAATTATATGTCTCAATGCACCTTTTACTGCTTCAGAAATTAACAAACAAATTGATTCCTTCTGACTGGCAAAATCACACCGGTCCGGGGGAATTTTCCAGATGAGTATTTATAAAACTATTTAAAGACCTTTTAACTCCTCATCTCGTCAACCTTTTTACGGCAGCGGCTACAACACGGCATCTTTTTCCCTGAGATATGCTGGACAGCGTACATTATTACATCGTCGCAAAACCTGGGCCAAGGACCCAAGCAATGACGACAAATTTCCATAACCAGTTGGATCAAATGCGTTTTACATTCAGCAGCCGGGGGCCTCCTGATGCGAACTAGAAAAGGGTTATATATATATAATCCATTATGTGCTGAGTCCAATTTTCCATGGCATGAACAAGCTCATTCCTTATATTTGGAACGTTCAATCTGGTACTATATTATCTGCTATCCCAAACAGTTCCCACATTTCCTAGATCAGTCACACATAACATGGTTGTCCGAATGTTGCTACCCTCCCATTTTCAAATTCTTATGATTGAACACAGTTCTAGCTAAAGCCATTCGGTCCCACCCTTTCTTCACTTTTTGTATTCCTATTTAACCCAAAACACCACATATCACAAAATTTTACCTTATCGATGTCAATGTGAATTGTTTGAAACCCCCAGTCTTCTCTGCCGTGCATCCATCAAATCTTAATACAATTTTAGCAGCTTAATCCTTACTATAAAGCGAACTACACAATGTGATCTGATCTGAGAATAAGGAATTTGACCAGAAAACAACCAAATTATTTCTTGTACTGCCCATAGCTCGTGGAGGTGATATGGGCATACCGTTCTCCTAAGGATCACTCTAATTTACCAACTGATCCAACCTCTAGCCAATTACCAACTACAAACCCCTATACTTTGATAGACAATGAGCTTACCCGCCTGCCTTTCAACAATTATAATCTTTCTTAGGTCCATAAAGGCTAGCCTCTTATCAATTTCAAAATGATGACTACTCCCATACAGATCTTATATTTTTTCTGTACCTTACTAATCCGCCTGGATGTAATCCTCCTATAAGTCGGGACACTCCACCTTTCCTAAGTAAAAAATATACCTATGTGGAGAACAAACATATAAGCTAGCATTTCACGTATATGCCCACCTTACCAAATCAAGCATTTGGAGTGGTGTTTGGAGGTGCATGACTGGTAGACATTAAGAACAAACTAGCTGTCATGCAGGACGAGCATCGCTTCTTGGGGATATCTGATGAAAAATTCCTGAGAGAAGTGTAGGAGCATTCAACAATACTTGCTTGGTTCCCATGATCTATTCCGACCGGTTGAGTACCCTATCCATTTAATGAGGTACTGGACTTGTTCCTCACCTTTATCAATCAATCCATAATGGCTTCAGAACCCTCAAACTCGAGTGTCGTCCCTAACTGTGACTGGTGGCATGGTGGTGTTTCTTCTCATTCACCATTGACTAGACACACACTATTGGCTTGGTTTGAGTAAAGAGCCTGTGGAAGACTTGATGAATCTTCTAAGATCTGGAGGAATTTTCTAAGAATCTAAGTTCAGTTTGAGGCCACAAGATTAATTTATGTTCTTAATTCCAAAGGGTCCAAAAACCCTGGGATTTTTTTTCCGTGGGGCGGCAAGTTTGAGGTTTGTTGTAGCAACCCAAAGCCCTTGTCTCCCCCCTTCAAAAAAAAGGACTACCTTCTCCTTTTATTGAAATGTTTTTGTAATTTTCTGGCCTTTTGCTTTGTCCCCCGGTATTTGATAAATTGATTGGATGAAAGTCAGTTTTCCCTGGACTGCGGAATGATGCTTCCGGGGTGCATCCGAAAAAAAGGAAGGATGAAATCTGAAATTTTTTCCCAAAAAAAGGGGAGGGTTTAGTAGAGGCAGGGAGGAGTTGTTATAAAAAAAGTCTCACAAGGAAGAAGAGATGCCCAGTTACCCTGGAAAAGGTAGGAAAAAGGTAATGCTTAAAAGTTCGGTTTTTGGTTCGGTTCGGTTCGGTTAAATTTTCAGAGATCCCCAAAACTAGAGTAAATTGTCCCCCCCTGTAGAGCTTATTGTTAGGATCCCTTGATTCTTCTTTTTCCCTAGATGAAGGGTTTGTGCTGTTTCTGTAGCGAAGGGGGCCACCATGGGGGGGAAAATGGGCCTTTTTTGGACAGTTATTACTACCACCGGATGATGGTGAATCCTCAGATGGCGAAGTCCACTTTTAATCCATGGAGAGCATTTTCCCAAAAGGTTGTCGGGAAACCCAGTAAGGTTTGTTAAACCAGGCTCGGGTTTTGTTGCTGCCTTTATTAGAAGACAGTTGCAAGGAATTGCTTAGTCTTTACAGTCTTATCTCAGGTTGGGTCACCAAAAATTTCTGAAAAAGTTCAGTTTTTTTCCGCCCCCAAAATCCCTGAAAGTAGTTGTCTGAATATTTTAAAGATTTGGGGCCTTACCTTTGGGGGGGGAGAAATCTTATTATGCCATAAGAAATCTCTGCTTCCTTAACCTCCTAGCGGTATTTTATGTCCATATTTCTGTGCTGAAAGCGGTACTTTTTTTTGCATGGAAATTGTTGTTGATTGCTGCCCTTAGATCGGGTTTGGATCAGTAGGAAGTTTTGTGAAGACAAGTTGTATTGGGAGCAGCGTCTGAGGTGTTTCTAAAAAACATGCAAAAACCGGGGCTTTGCTTTAAATTCTTGGACCTGGGCGATAAGTAAGGGGGAAAATTAAAAATTTTGAGAAAAACAAGGCCCATCGAGCTTCCCCTGGTTTTTTTAACCCGTTTTGGGTTTAAGGTATTTAAGTTCTTATGGTCAGAAAATATCTTGACGGGTTCCCAAAACCTTCCAATAGTAATGCCCCCCAAGGCTGATTTAATAGAAAGAAAATTTCACGGGCCCACACATCATATTTTTTCTCGAACCCTTGGGTCCCTGGCATTGTAAAAGGTTGCCCCTGTAGCCATTTCCGGGGCTAAACCCTCAAGGAAAAGGGTAGGAGACTGGATGTGTAGTAGGGGAGCAGGGGTAAATTGAGTTTTTGTTTCCCAAAAACCCCCTTGAGTTCCCAGAGCCCATGGAATGATTTTTCAGGGGGTTAATGGCGATAGGAGAATGTTGTAGAAAAGTTCTTAATGAATCTCTGAAAAAAATTGGCAAAGCCACAAACATTGGATCCTTTCTTGTGTGGGAAAAGGCCAATTAATGATGGCTGCTGCCTTTTGGGGCCCATGAAATCCCCTCTGTGGAATGATAGGCCAAGGAATTGAATTGAAAATTTTCAACTAAAAATTTTTCCTTCTTTTGTGTTTAGTCCATGCTGGGCTCAGGGTAGATATGGTTTTTTAAAATTCATCATACCTCCAATTTGGCAGAAAAGATAAGGGAATCTTTTTTCAAGTAGACTTCAAAAAGTGATCCAGGAAATTCCCCGGAAATATAATTTGCGAGGTGTTGAAAGGTTGAGGAGCATTGTTTAACCCGAAGGGCATGACCAGGTATTTGAAATGCCTAATGCATTTTTAAAAAAGCTTTTTTCCCTTTTTGTCTCCTTCTTGTTTTTCGGATGATTTGGGCGCCCCCAAGATCCTTTTTGTAAAGATTAGGGCATTAGGAATTTTTGGGAAAGGTTCAGGAACCAGAGGGAGCAGGTAAGGGGTTTTTAATGGTCATTTTTATTGAGTCCCCGTAGTAAACCCCAAAGGCCCTTGAGCAAGTTATCCTTCTTCTCCAAAAAGAAATATGGCCCCGCAGGGAAAAAGGAAAAAAAATGAACCCCTTCCTGAGACTTTGGTAAATGTAAACCCCCCTAGGGCCCCCAGCCATTTCAGACAATGGGAGTCCACTCAAAAATCTCGCCGGGGAAGAAGCTCGATGGGGAGTCATATGGCCAGTGAGGGGGTTTTGAGTGTCGGCTTCCTTTTATCAAACACACCCAAGTTTCAGATGGTGGGGGCACAATCTGCTGGTAAGGGTACCTTTTGAACGGTCGGGCAACTAGAAGTGTGAGTTCGGGGGGTGAAAACATGTTGTAGGAGTGGTGGAAAAAAGATTTCTTTCCTGTAGGCCGTCCACCCGTGGGTTATGGGCCCAAAAACCATGGGTTTCCCGGGATGTAGGAAACATGGGGAAAAAGATGTCAAAGCAAAGGAAATTTTTGATGGCCTGAGTCTGTAGATGCCAATATAGGAATGGTTTTTGTGTTACAGGTCCAAACGAGGAATGGTCCCATCAGTAAATGGACTGCAAGTCCTGTTTCTTTTTCCTGGTGGGACCCGCAACTCCCCTTTCTAGGGTGATGTCCAAGAAAAAAGATGCCCCCGGAAACAATGATTGCTTGGAGTTTTACCCCCCCTTCCACTATCTGCAATGGATGGGGGAAAAAAAAGGGGGAGTGGTTTGATTGGAAATTTGGGGAGTGGAAGCACGTGAAGGGCAGAATTACTGGGTCCCATGGGGCAATTTCATAAGAAATGTCCGGAACCCCACGTGGGCAAGGTTGGATGTCTTCGACGCATCCTTTCATCTGAGGACAAAGAGGGTGTACTAGGCTAATTTTTCATAGGGTTCAATTTCAGTGGCAGGAGAAGGGTGGAGCAGCAGGAAAAAGGAGCAGGGAAAGAAGGCACCTTGGGTGAATCCCCTTGGTCGGTTGGGCGATCTTTCCGAATCATTTCCCGTAGGGGTGGTTTTAAGCTGGATGGCAATGGATAAGGCCTTAAGGGTAGTGGAGCCTCAAATAGGGTAGTAGGGGGTAGTTCTCTTTAAGTGTTCAGATAGGCAAGCTGATTCTGGTTTTGAGGGCGGCCGATTCCAAACCCCGGGTCGCTGACCATTTTCGAAATTCCATGTTAATCTTCCACAGGGCATGCCCCTTTTTGGAGGGGGGTGAGGGGAGCTTTGCTGTAGCCATGGTAGGTGTCTCATGGCTGGAACATAGCATCAAAAGATTTGCAACAGAGTTAGAATGGGGGTCTGTTCCGGGATGATGTGCCCCGGACTGGGGTTCATAGTAAGTTGTGAAATAATGAATCCCCTTTCCCTCTCTAGGAGAAAGTTTGGGTTGGAGTGCCCGATATAACTTACTGCGTTCGGGTGAAAGCCTTTGAAAAAAAAAAAAAAAAAAAATTTTGCTGGGAAAAACCCCTAAAAATTTCAAAAACCTTACTATTGGCTCGGCGGTGGTTTTCTTGAACTGAAGCGGTGGATGCAGGGATTTTCAATGGGTGGGTTTTGATTGCCCAGGAGAGAGGGGTAGCACGATTCTGCAGATGACCCTTCAGTGGAAATTGCCCCTTTGTAAATTTTTGACCTTGGCAGGCCCCTTTAGGAGAACCTCTTTTCAGCCCCTGACATTAGGCTGGGTTTGCTGTTTCGTACCTGGCCCAAGGGGATAAAAGGGATCCCTTTGGCTGAGTGCAATACCCTTAGGGTGGTAACAGAAAAGGTGCAGTGCCCAAAAAAGCAAAGGTTGCCAATGGTATAGATGCCTGGTGATGCCCCGATGAGACGATACCCTGGGTGGATGGATACAGGAGAGGGGTTTGGGGTCCAGGTGGATGGTATGCAGGAAAAAGTCAGAAAACCAGAGTGGGGTCAAACAGAGCATCAATAGGAGTAAGGGAGGGTGTAAGTCAGGTTTACCCGGGACATGCATGGTAAACGTTTTGGAGTAGGTGGAGTAGATCCTAGGGCAGGCGGGTAGGAACAGGGGGAAGCCAAAGCGGTCAGGGTCAAACCCGGGTCAAATAATCGCAGGTGAAATAAACACAGGAAAAGGAAGCTGATGTTAACCGAAATTATTGTGAGAGGTGCAAGTCCTTTTTTAAAAGGGCCCCTGTGTGCCAGGGATTAAACGTACCCCGCGTGTGCTGGTGCGCTGTCGCGCACATGGATGTGCAATTGGTGCCGTGCGCCTAGCGGGGAAGCGCAAAATTTTTTGCAAATAAGCAAGGGCATATTGGGTATTGGGCTTTTTTCCGGGGTTCCTCATTTCTTTCCCGACAGTTAATATTCTGTGAGAGATTTTCTTTTTGATTGATGTTGGTGAAGGGGGGAGGGGTGTCAGGGGTAACACATAGTTACATAGTTAGTTGGCTGAAAAAAAACAAACTGCTCCAGTTCAACCAAAAAAAAAAATTTTACAGAAAGCCCATAACCCCAGTTTTCCAAAGGGAAAGGAAAAAAAAACCAGCAAAGCTGCCCCAAAATTTTCTCCTGCAGGGAAAAAATTCCCTTTTGATCCCTATAGGGCAGTTGTATTCCCTGGTTAATTTACATATAAATGTTTGTAACCAGTTATATTTATGTTCTAGGAAAAAATCCAGGAAAAAACTGAGTGGCCAGAACCCCCTTTGGGTGTTTTTCCATTTTCAAGCTTCACCGTGAAGAAACCCTTCCGTGTTTGGAGATTAAATCTCTTTTTCCCCACATGAAGAGCACCCCCTTGTCCTCGTGATGACCCAAGGTGAATTTTCTTATCTGAGTTCCATATGAACCATGTGTTTTTTACATGGAGATTTTATCCCCCCTTATGTATTTATATGGAGATCTTTCCCCCCTTTGTATTTTAAAAAGGGTCTTTCCCCCTTATGTATTATTCAATGGAGAATATCAAATCCCCCCCTTCTTGTTATTTATTACTTGTAATTCATTTTTCTTTTTTTTTTTTATTTATTCATGGTGATAATATCCACCCTTCTGTATGATACATGGAGATCATACCCCCCTTATGTATTTATACATGAGAGATCATATCACCCCTTATGTATTTATTACATGGAGATCATATCCCCTTTTGTATTATACATGGAGATATATCCCCCTTATGTTTTATAAATGGAGATCATTATCCCCCCTTATGTATTTATTCATGGAGATCATATCCCCCTTTTGTATTTTAATGGAGATCTTATCACACCCTTATGTTATTATACATGGAGATCATATCCCCCCTGATGTATATTACATGGAGATTCCTATCCCCACCTTATGTATTATACATGGAGATTCATATCCCCATATTTATTTTACATGGAGTTTATTATCCCCCTTATGTATTATACATGGCAAGATCATATATCCCCCCTTTGTTTTTTACATGGAGTTCATTATCCCCCTTATGTATTATACTTGGAGATCATATCCCCCCCTTATGTATTATAAAAGGAGATCTATCCTCCTTATGTATTATCGTGGAGATCATATCCCCTTATGTATTATAGGGGGATATTTCCCCCTTTGTATTTACGTGGGTTTTTTTTCCCCCTTATGTATTATACATGGAGATCATATCCCCCTTATGTATTTACGTGGGTTATCCCCCCTTATGTATTATACGTGGAGATTACCCCCCTTTTGTATTTTACATGGACTCATATCCCCCCTTATGTATTATACATGGAGATCATATCCCCCCCTTATGTATTATACGTGGAAAATCATATCCCCCCTTATTATTATGTGGAGATCATATCCCCCCTTATGTATTATCTGGACATCTTATCCCCCCTTAGATTATACATGGAGATTTACCCCCCCCTTATGTATTATACATGGAGTATATCCCCCCTTATGTATTATACATGGAGATCATATCCCCCCCTTTTGTATTATACATGGCGATCTTTCCCCCCCCTTATGTATTTATACATGGAGATAATCCCCTTAGTTTTTATTTTGGAGTTTCATACCCCCCTTATGTATTATACTATAGATCATATCCCCCCTTTGTATTATACTGGAGATCATTTTCCCCCCCCCCTTATGTATTAAAAATAGAGATCTTATCCCCCTTTTATTTACATGGAGTTTATCCCCCCCTTATGTATTATACATGGAGTCATATCCCCCCTTATGTATTTTTAATGAGTCATTCCCCCTTAGTATTATACATGGGATCATATCCCCCCTTAATTGGAGAAATTCAATTTTCCTCTAATCTTTCCTCATAGTGAGCTCCTGGGATGCCTTTACCCTTTTTGGGTTTTCCCCTTCTCTGACTTTCCCCCAGTTCCCCAATTTTCTTTTTTTTAAAATTTGGACCCCAAAACTGAACTCCCAATTTTCCAGTGAGGTTTTAAACTAATGATTGAAACCGGGGGGGGGGAATGATATTTTCCCCTCTGGAGTTATACCCCCTTTTAAATTTCAAAAAAGGGGGGGGATTTTGCTCGCTTTAAAACCCCAAAAAAGTTTGGGGCATTGCTGCCATTAAAAGGGCTTGGGGTTTCTACCCAAAAACCACCAGACCCCTTCTCACCTTTGGATTCACACATGTAATCCCCGGGTGATTGGGAATTTATGTTTAAAAAAACCTTACATTTTTAAAATTTGAAAGCAATGAGCTTTTTAAAAAATTTTAAAGTGTCTGTTTTACTGAGTGTTTATTTTTGGGAAAAAAAACTGCTAATTGTTTACCCTTTCCGAAAAGGGAGAAAAAGTGAAGCCCCCGGCTACACAACCGGACTTGGGCTCACAGAAGGAAAGAATTCTCTTTTAAAACCCCAATTTGACAGTGCTAGTTGCCCTGAGCAGCCAATCCCTTGAAACCCCAGTGTTGTCACATGGGAGAAAGGAGAGTAAACCAAAAAGTCCCTATACCTGGAAGTATCAGGTAGGTTATTAGTTTTCCCCCTTTCCTTTTAGTGAAAGGAAAGGGGGGGAAACCCAAAAAGGAGAAGTTAAATATGGGAGAAAAACCATTTTCCAATTGGGGAAAAAGCACAGGAAAACCTAAGAGGTCAGATTGTAGCCCCAAAAGCGGGGCCCTGCCATGACCTATCTGTACCCTTACATTGTTTACTTTCTTGGAAAGCTTGGGATCTTTTTTTTAAAATTTTAAAAAGAGAAAAGGAAGCCCCCCAAAAAAAGATATTTATACTTGAAAAAGTCTAGAGTTATCCTTATTTTGTCTTTTTAAAATTTGTCTTTTGGGGGAATGTATAAAGTCTTTTTTGATCTGTTAACTTTTTATGTTCGGAAATTTAAAAAAAAATCTTTCCTTTTTTTTTTTTCCCAACTTTTTTCCCCTTACTAAACTTTTTCCCGCCGCCGGTTGGAAGCCCTTGGCTCCTGTTCTTTACTTTTTACTTGTGATTTTTTAAAGGATAATTTCACCTTTAAAAAAAAAAAAATTTTTGCATTTTCTTTTTTCGGGTTTTAAAAAAATTTTCCCATTTTTTTTTTTTTTTTATTAGGGGCCGTAAAAAAAATTGCAACCATAATTTTTAAAAACGTGGGTGCAGAAAAAGGGGCTCCTGCTTTTACTCTTTTTGTACCTGTTCCCTGTACTTCATATGGCAGGCATTTTCTGAACAAAGGGAAGAATCAATGAACTTTTTGAGTTTTTCCCCAGCCCCGGGGTTTAGTTCTTTGGGAAAATTTACAAGCTGTAAATCCAAAAGGGTTGAGGGAAAAGTTGTAGTTTCTTTTTTCAAAGAACTCTATAAAAGAATGTTTTTAGTCGGGTGGGCAGAGCACTGCACCACCCCTTTTTTTTAAAAAATTGAAATTAGGGGGTTTGCAGAAAAGAAAAAAATTCCCGGTCAAAAATTGGGGGGGGGGCGGGGGGGGGGGGATGTGGGGCCTCCCCTATTTAGTAACATGTTAATGTTACCCCCTGGTTTAAAACATGTTTTGAAATTTGAATTTTTTTTTTAAGTGGCTTTTCAGCAATAGTTTGGGTTATATGAATATTTGTAAAAAAATTCTTGGGCCAGTAAATTCAATAATTTTTTGGGGATATAGGTAAAGGGGAGCGCTCAAGAATCAGCTGCGAAACTCCTGAGGAATCACTGGCCTTGTAACAAGAATAATATATATATAGGCAGCGCTGTGTTTCTAATAAAAAATATTTTTGAATAAAAAGTTCATAAAGTCCTTTACAAATAAAAGTGATCGTGACAAAAGAGCAATGTGAAGGTTTTTTCATCGTTTAGTGACGGGGAATTCTTTTTGAAAAAAATGCGCACTCACCGCCCCTGCGCTTTTTTAAATGCGCATTTTATGCAATTTTTTCCCGGATGCCCGGTAGGTATGCTGATCAGCAAAACCATTTGGTCATCCCCCTAAAGTAAGGGACACCCAGCCTTGGGTACAGTGACATTAAAACCTCCAGGTCCAGGGGGGCCCTCTTTGCCCCCCAAGTGATAAGGTAGTTTGAGATCCTGGTATAGGTCCCCCAAAAAATTTGGGGCTGCAAATCGGGGAACCCTCCAAAATGGGGTCAAGAAAAGGGGAATGCCAATAGTTTTAGTATGTTAAAAAATTTTTTATTGGGTAAATTTTGAAATTTACTAGCCGGGGTTTCACATGCATATAACAAAAAACCGTCAGCGTTTCAGGCGGACTAAAAGTGAGGAAAATTAATAAATAAAAAAAATAATACATGCACAAAACCCGGAAAAGGGTTTAAAAAAGGGAAAAAGACCCCGGGGGACCTCCTCGTGGGGGGTCCCGTGGTCGGAAAGGGTTCACCTCGCTACTGGCCCCTCCTAAAGGGCCCTTTCGGGGCTACGGCAACTTCATCAGGGGGGGGTGGGGGCGCCACTAGCAGTGTGCGGGGAAGATTCCCTTTTTAAAATTGCGGTTCGCGCATGCGAAAAAAACCCCGCCCCTGTCTTTTCCAGAAGCAGAAACGAGGAAATGCGCATGCACAAATTAGCCCCCAATTTTCCCGGGGGGAGGGGGTCGATGCGGGGGAAAAGGGAACTGCGCTTTGGCCCAAACCTGTTGCCGCCTTTTTCCCATGGATTTTTAAGCGGGGAAGCTGTGAAAAACTGAAAACCCACTGAATAGAGAGAAAAAAAAAGGGGCCCAAAGGGGACTAGTGCCGTTTCCCCGGGGTTTGAGGGCAGGCCCGTGATTTTTCGGATTGGAGTGAAAATTCATCCGATCAAAACCTCCCCCAGGGCAAGGGCCCCGGAACGTAACCCCACTTTTTAAAAGGGGGAGGAGAAAATCCAATTTATATAAAAGCCAATAAGGGGGCAATGTGCCCCAGGGGACTTTTTAAACCCCCCTTTTGGGTTTCGTCCAAAAGGGGGAATTTCATCAACTCCTCAAGTTACTTTATACCCAATGGCATATGTGCTAGAGTGGTTACTAGTGTGGTTTAAACCTTTTAGAAAAATAAATAAACATAAATTTATTTTTTTGCGAAAAACATCCTACATATTAAAAAAGTTTCAAAACGCACATAGGTATTCAAAAAACGCACACATATGATAAACGCACAACTGATGTTGAAAACAGGTTGGCATTTCCTTGTTGAAATTAAAATTTTATAATGAGTCACCAATTGTCGTGGATCATAATCCGGAAACCAGTAACAAAAGGTGCTTCCACATCCTGATGATTATACTATTAAAGTCAGAAAAAGCACTCTATAGACAATTGGTACACATAATATATTTCCCATAGCTCCATATCCTAGAGATACAGATAATATGAAGAGACGAAATATAAATCTATACTGAAGATAAAAATTAATTAATAGAATATAATAATTTTTATTTGTTGTATCTGTATGATGTCTGTCTTAATCTGTGTTAGTCAGTGAGATTATGGAGTAAGTGTTTAATAAAGGAAGGTGAATGTATAAATGTAATAAGTAAAAAACTAGAAGCATAAAAAGTATAAAAGAGGAATGTGGTTGAACTCAAGTGGGGAAAATATCTTTGTCTTAACTAAATAGCAGATGAAGCAGGTGATATCCACCTCAAACTTTGGTGTCCATGAGAGTAAAGGGTACGTAATTCATAGACCCAACGGGTATCTGCCTGGGAAACAGTTCTAGTCTTATGGAGTCCCCTCCAATGCGCGGAGTTATTACCTCTATTCCCATAAATGTTAATGAGGTAGGATCCTTATTATGGAAAAGCTATAGTGGTTGGATAACGATTGATCTTTGTAGCCTGTTCATTATGTTCGCCACATGCTCACGTTGGCGGTCACGTAGGGTCTGGTTGTCGTCCAACTTACTGTTTCTTACAGGGACTAAACTCAGAAGGTAGACCTCAAATTTGCATATGACATGTTAGGAATTGCTTGATATCATAAAGATTTCCCAGTTGATGATGAAAGTAAACGTATCAATCCTAGTTTACGGGTATCTGTACCACACTAACATATAATGGCATTATCTACACGGGTGGAATCCCTTTAATTCTTTTTAAAAAAGGGTCAATTTCCCCGGGGGGGTTCACCACTTTTGGGGGTTGAAATTTGATTTCAAATTTGGACGGGGCCCTTCTAAACTTTAAATTCAGGTTTATCGGGTTAGTTTTTGGGGATAGAAAAGGGCCCTCTTAAAATGTCCCAATTCTTCTTATTCAGTTTTCCCTACGGGTTTTTATTCCCACTGAAAAAACGTAGTCACAAGGGGACTTCTCTTCGTGTTCTTTTTGGTTTATATGAGAGCTTCTCTTTCCTGCAAACCCAAAAACCCTTTAACCCAGAGAATTATCAAGTTCAGTTTTTCTTTTAACCCTTTTTAAAGGAATCTGCTTTTTAGAATTTTCGCTTGAGCCCCTTTATGTCTCCAGTCTGTACTGTTAAGCCTTATCCGGGAAAAATTGGCCTTTTGGTATTTTTATTAACCCAAATTTTGGGGTGGGGTGGCGAAAATTTACGGGGATTTTAGTGTTACGCCCGGGACCCTTAAAAAAGGAAATTAGAAACCCTTCCCTCCCGTTTTTCTTTTGGTTTTAGTTTTTAAGGTCCAAAAAGTCGATCTGGTGTGGACTTTTGGGTATAAGTCAAGCGGTTTTTTTAAAGGGTTTTTATTATTTAGTGTTAAAAAAAAAGTTATTGAGTGCATTTTCCTCTCATTTAAAAAGGGGGGAGGATGCCCTCTATATTTCGCTTGTACAAAACCCCCGGCCATTTCTTGGCATAGATGACATCCTCCTCCCCCTGGCATAAAGAGGTTCGCAAAGGCTGGGGGAAAACCCTTAGCCCCCTTGAAAACCCCTTTTATCTGAAAGGTGTCGGGGCCCTCCCGGGTATGACCAGAGGGGTTGTGACTGACGCGGGAAAACCGGCAGACTTCAGTTATGTTTTAAAAACAATATAATTTTTTAAACACTAAAAATTAAAAAACTTTAAAAGCAGTGAAATTTACTAAAACTTAACACATTTGAAAACCCAAAACCCAACCCCCCCACGGGAAAAACAGTACTTACAATGAAAGGGGGGTGTCAGGCGGGGCCGGGGGTCAATATAAATTTTGGGAGGTGGGTTTCAGGGGGAGAAAGCGGGGGGAATGGTCGGGGGCCCAAAAGGGAAGGTTCGCAGGTAGCGGGGCAGCGTGTTACAGGGGTTGGGGAAAGAGGAGTTTTGGTTTCAGACAAGCCGGGGAAATCAGGAGAAAGGAAAAATGGTCGGGTCAAACCCGGGGATCAAAAGCAGGGTCGAAAAAGAATCGCAGGAAAAAGGAAACAGGGAGCGGGGAAACAGGGTACGGGCCCCCAGGAAAAACACACACCATGGCAGAGTCTGGGTCTGGCCACCCTTTAAAAATCCCCAACCATTATAATAAATTTCCCGGGGTGTTTAAACGGGCCCTGCAAGGTTGGGTCTCTGATTGCGGGGAAACCCACCCGCGGGCCCACCCCCTGGTACTGCAGCTCAAAAGGCAGGTGGTCCCACCATGCTGGCCAGTCCCCTTCCTTTTTACAGTACCCCCCCCCAAGGAGCGGCCTCAGGAACGCTCCAAAAAAAGTCTAGCTGGGCAAAATTTTTCCAAAGCCGGGGGGTTTGGGAACTGGGGGGATATTCAAAGGGCTGGCACCCCCGGGCAGGGGCTCTCCCGGGGAGCGGCCACCCCCGGGCAGGACTCCGGGGGAGGGGGACACCGGGCGGACTTCCGGGCAAAGGAAAATCGGGTTGGGGGTCCGGGCAGGGCAATCGGGCCCGGGGCTCCGGGCAGAGGCAAATTGGGCTGGACTCCGGGGGTGACAACGGGCTTTGGGCTCCGGGGCAGGGCCCCATCGGGTGGACTCCGGGCAGAGGCACATGGGGGGTTTCCAGGCGAAGCAAGCAGGCAGCGGGCCCCCCAGGCGGAGCAGCAGGCCCCCGGGCAACCAGGGGAGCAGCAGGCACCGGGCCAAACCAAAGGGGGAAACAGCAAAGGCCCCCGGGGGCCCCCCAGGCGGGGCGTCAGCATCGGGCCCCCAGGGCAGAGGGCGCTGGCGGCGACCGGGCGCGAGGAGCGGACGACGAAAGAGCATCGCGGCCCCAGCTGGCGGTGACAGCTTCGGCGCAGTTGGCGGGGGCGGCCCCCCCATCGGCGCCCCAGCCCCCCCCCCCCCACCCCCCCCCCCCCCCCCACCGCGGAGGAGCTGCGGGAGCTGAGGAGCGCGCAGACAGAGCCGACAGAAGTCTCGGGTCCCAAGGAGGGTGAGCTGGAGGGCGGGTGGACGCGTGGGCGGGAAGCCGCGGAGCGAGGTGCGTACTCGGGGCTGATGGGCCGGAACGGCCTGGGTTGGGGGCGGGGCGGTGTTCGGCGCTGCGGACGTGCCAGGCGACGAGCGGACAATGGTGGGCCGGCGGCCGCCTTCTGGAGGCGGAGGGAGAGGTCTGGGCGGCCGCCCGGGGGGCGGAGGGCGGGCCTATGGTTCGGGGGGCCGCGGGGCGGCGGACGGGCGGACAGGGTTCTCAGGCGCTGCGGCGGCGGCTGCCGAGCGACGGGTAGCCTGGGGGCGGGGTGGGGGGGCGGGCGGACGGGCCCCCTGGGGAGGGTGGGGGGGCGGCGGCGGCGGCGGGGGCGGGGGGCGGGCGGGGGACGGGACGGACACGCGTTCGCCTGCTCGCCAGGGCCTAGTGCGGGGCTCGGAGGCTCCAGCGCCGCGTGCGGGGGTGGCTCTGCCTCAATCTCCGGCACGACAGCGGGCGGCGGGGTACATCACGGTACGGGGAGGGTCTGGCATCGACAGCGGGGCATCGAGGGTCTCCCAGGTATGACGGCGGGGACTGGAGGGCGGCCAGCGCATGGCGGGGTCTTTTGGCTCGCGGCGCTGTGCCCCGCGTTTCTCTGCAGGCACGAGAGGGCTCCGGGTCAACAGGCGATTGGATCGTATGAGATCGACACAGGCCGTCATCGGGGGAACTCTCCACGGGTATGGGCGGGGCACTGTCCGAGGTGGGGCCGGTGTCGCTAGGGGCATCAGGCGCGAGGGGGCACGCAAAGTGAGCTACCGGGGTGCCAGATAGGCGGGGAAGCGCAGGGAGGCACCGAGGAATGACCACGCTAGCGGGAAGGGTGCTGAGCGCAATTGCAGGCGACAGGCGGGGAGTCGCTGCTGGGCATCGGGGGCAATGCGTCGCCGTGGGCTACCGAGTCAACTGGTATGACCCGGCGGCGGGGTGCGAGCTGGGTCACCGATAGATCGTCTGGACTGGGCGGGGGAGGCATCGAGTCCAACAGCGTAGCAGGCTGAGTAGAGCCATCAGGGTTGAAGAGACGCATCAGGCTGAAGATGTGGCATCAAGTGTGAACGAGACGGCACAACGCAGGGTCCTGCAGGGCCGGGAGAGCGCTCGCCGATTGCTGTAAGGGCGCCGCAGCGCGTGGCCGTGGGGTTCGGTTTCTACGGGCAGCGACGCGGACTTACTTGGCGACGAGACCATTTTGCTTTTTTTGGTTTATAGGACTATGGAGGGCGCGGGCGCCACAGTAACGTGGTCTAGGGGCCGTGAGAGCACCGGCGGCCAGCTGCGGTGACACGAGGATGAGCCGGTGGGCGGAAAACAGAGGCGGATCGGTCTACGTTGCGTACAGAGGACTTTTTTACCGCGAGGGTCGCTTCGAAGGGGCGGATAGCCGCAGCGGCACAGCTGTGGGCCAGTCTCGCGCCAGACATGGTGGTAGATAGGCAGGGCAGGCGGGGGGGCCCTGTTAGGGAATGCGGGCGCGGATAGAGCGGGGGGGCAGCACGATTAGAAGCGAGGACTGGGCGCCGGTAGTGGTAGGCCCCGGTCGCGCAAGCCACGAGAGACCTGGGTGAGCGGGTTAGTGGCTGGCGGCATGTCGGCGGCATGGGTTGAACAAGGCGGCCAGCTCCTCGGGGAGAGCCCTGTCTGGTCAATGCGCTTGCACGGGGGGGGGGGGGGGGCAGCATAATGCTGAGGCGGCAGGCCAATTCATTCCGCTTCGGACAAGACCACGGGGGTGAAGGCTGAGTCGGCACTAAATGGTGGCAAAATTATCACGGGACATTCGGGGTGGTACCAGGCGGGGGGGACGCAACGCGGCCCAAATCTGAATCACGGTGTGGCCTGCAGGCGCTCTGTGCGGGCTGTGGGCGGGTGTACGTGAGGGGCACAGGGAGAACGGGGACGCGCCGTTAGGACGATTCTAGCGGTTCATCCCGGCGAGATAGTCGGGGTGATACGTTTGAGGCGGGGGGGGGCTCTGGTGGATCGACTCTAGGGGCGGCAGGGGCGCGAGAGCACGGTGCGCGGGCATCAGGATCCATCGCTGGCAGCACACTTGGAAGACACCGGTGAGCTTCCCTGTGCTGCACTTGCGGGTCTGAGCGTGGCCGTGGTGCGATTGTCGGGCTCACCGGGTATCGACAGGAGGTTGTGTGAGCGGACGTCAGGGGTGAAACGACGGACTTCGGATAGGGTCACCCCTATATAATGTTGAGGGCGGAGGGTATCATTACGAGGGGCATAAACGCAGTGCACTGACTAAAACATAGCACGGGGCAAAACAAACCGGAACCCAGTGCGCGGGCGTTGACAGTACAGGGTGACCCAATGCGTGGGTGGACGTCGGGGGCAGGGGCGGCTTGTACAATAGGCAATTCGTGCTGGTAGGTACAGGGGCATAACAAGCGGTGATCGGGTGGCCCGGCAGGCTGAGCAAGCAGAGGGTCAACAGGTAGCGGGCAGCGTGGTGGGGGAGGCGGGCGGGTCGGTTGAGGGCCGCCGGGGCGGGGTGGCTCAGACAAGTCCAGGGATTACTATCTTCTTGTTACGATTTGTTGTCCTGACTCTACAGCCAGGATTTCAGTTCCGGCTGTGTGTGCGTGCTGTAGTCTGAATTGTGACTTGCGAAACGTGAACAGGCTCCTGGACAGGGTGTTTGGTACAGTGATGCTGGCCTGTGCCCAGGATCTCCACAGCTTCATCTTTCTCAGAGTCCCTCACGGTGCTCTCCATCCTTTCTTAAATACACCAGAATAATCAGCTCCCAGGTGTTGTCTGGACTTTTCTCCAAGGTCCTGAGTCTCTCGTTTGCTGGGAGCACCCGTGGCCTTCTTCCTGGGTACTGCACTTTTTAAGGCAGGGAGTCTCCTCTCATTCCTCGCCTTAGTCTCTTTTTTTTCTTCTTTTACCTTAGGCAATAAGTCTTTTTCTTGCTTCCTGTCTTATCCTTTTCTTACTTTTTATCTTCTGTCTCTAGATCCAAGATGGACAGCTCCTTTTTTTTTTCTTTCTCTCTTTCTTCTTTTCCTAAGTCTTTTTTACGATGTTCAGCGGATTCTTCTTTCATGTTTCCCCTTCTTTCTTTCTCAATGCTTGTATTAACAGTTTGCTCTCTTCCTTCTTTTCCTTCAAGTTTTTCTTACCAGTTGTGATCTATCTCCCCTTTTGTTTCTTTTTATTTCTTCAGGGACTTCTTTGGTTTCTTCTTCTTTCGGTTTGGTAGGTTTTTCCCTCAAAACTTCCTCTTGTCTTTCTTCGAAATCGTTTGTTATTTCTTCTCTCTCTTTGATTCCTAACTGACTTTTTTTTCCAGTTTTCCTTTTGGTACCTTCTGTCCCTTTGGATTCCGATTTGTACTGGTCTTTTTTTCACTTCTCTGCCTTTTGTGTTTTGCGATATACTCCTTTAGCGAAAGCTTAGGTGAACTTTCTCGGGGGCTCATCTTTATCTCCTTACTTTCTCGTTTTTAATTTTTAATCTGTTTCTTCAAATCTTCTATCTTCCTCTTATTGTCTCCCTCTTTCTTTTTTGTATTCTTTCTTATTTTCTTTTGCTTCCTTACCAGGGTCATTTAACTTCTTTTTCTTTTTTCTTTCTTTTTTTCTTCTTCATTCTTCTTTCTTTCTTCTTTTAGTCAGCTTCCTACTTCTTTTAACTTCACTCTGCTTTCTTCTCCCTTCTCCTTCTTCTCTTCGCTCTTCTCATCATCTTTAGGGTCCTCCTTTGTTCTTTTTTGTTTTTGTCTTTCTTTTGTCTTCGAATTAATCATATCCCTCCCTGTCCTAGGCATTATTTCCAGATCTCCTTAGGACTCTCTCCTTTCTCTCCCTCTCTTTTACGAATGTGATTCCCGGTGGGGGGTTTTAAAAGTGTTCGCATTCTTTCCCTCCTGGAAAATGGACTCACTCCTTTTCCCCTTTTTTTTTCTTTCTACCCTAGGGTCCCTTCTTTCTCCCCGTTTCTTTTTCTTAAGAGTCAATTGTCTAATAAATCCTTTGTGCACTTTCTTTCATATTTTTTGACTTCTTTAAGGCGTTTTTTTTTTCGAGGGGTTCTATTTCTGATTCTTTCCCTTTATCTTTTCTTGTCTCAAACTCTGCTTTAGTAAGTCCTTGCTTTACTTCTTCTCCCCTTTAAAAATTCGCTTTTTCTCTTTCCTTTGCTATTCTCTTTTTCTTTTTTGTTTTGTCCTCGTTCTCCGTCCTCCTCTATTTCCCCTTCTCGTATCTTTCCTTGCGTGGATGGACCCATCCCTAAAAAAGGGCTCTGCTTTGTTTGATTCTGCTGTTGAGGGTTCTGATGTACTGGTGGTTTTAGCCAGTTGCCCCGTCTGTGGAGAATTATTAGCAGATTTCTTTTACCTGATGTTTAGGGTAATCAGGTAATCTAGGGTGGTTGCAAAGGTTCTGATTGTTATTATAGTGGTTCTGCGTGTTATTCGATCTCTATCCCTGAGGGGGATTTGTGCGACGGAGCTCCCATTTTGGTATGATACTCCCTAGGACTGTACGGTGGATTGTTTCTCAGTGTGGGTAATTCTGGGGGTTCCCCATATTCCTTGAGGGGGTCTTTGGTGGAAAGAATTTTTGATAGTAATAATTCTCCTTGGGGTTGTTATTATTCTCCCTATTTTCCCCCCCCCCCCGGTTAAGTTGTGGAGGGATACTAGGGTAATAATCCCCTAGACCCTTTGTTTTCGTCTTGGAGGGTGCAGCCCTGTTGGTTGAAGGGCCCCGTTTTCCCTTGATTGGGACCTTTCTTTTTATTATTAGTATTTTTTTTTGAACCTGAACCCGAGGTTATAGGATCCTGATCCCGGAGGAAGTGTGTCCTTGATTTTTTGCCAAACAAAGACCACTTGGTCAGAATAGTCACTAAAGTCCCTCATAAACTTTTTCTTTTTCTTAATCTGTTGTTCCTTTTCTACCCCTTCAGATGTAACTTTG